>LPNX010526203.1:476957-505260 GCA_001517045.1 Pseudotsuga menziesii | reverse complement strand
TATATATATATATATATATATATAGTATTAGGTAGAAAACATAAATATCATTCTAATCTATTAACACTATAAATTACATCTAAGAATAACCATAATATTCAATTACTAAAGTTAAGATAAGAACCAGCCAAGACCTCTCAGGGTCTGCATAATAAACTCATGCTAATAACCAATATAATTATTACAATGCTTTTGAAAGCAATCATTATCATAAACTAATTAGCATTCCAAGTATCGAGACCATATAAATGGTCCACGATTTCTAAACATCTATGCTAGCTACATCTACAAATCATAAGCAATAATATTATCATCATCATCCTAAAACCATTGCATAAATAATAAACCAAACCATCTAAAATTTATAATCTACATAATCAAAATCGAATGCCATAAATTACAAGGCTCGACATAATAAAACCACCATATTATTACATACACAATAATCAATTAAAAACCATGTATTTATACGAAGGTTGTAGGATCGAATCGTTTGGACACTCAAATTCCCAAGTATCTCCCATATTTATAAATTCCCATCTCAAACAAGGACCTAGGATTGAATCCTGTAGAGTCTCGTTACTTTTTACAAAGTCACGCTATACACAGGTATATGCATGATGTAAAAAAATTAATTACATTCTCTACACAGAGGTCGTAAGACCCTTATAATTCATATACGTTATAATCCAAGGCCTCCGCCCCATACATAACCCAACCGTCAAATAAAATAACTATTCAAAGCTTAAAAACCTATCAACGAATTAACCTACAGTAACCATTGCCAACGTAGGGTTTGCACCAAAAATGACATTACATTTGATTTACACATTATAAAACCAAATTGTAAAGTTTAAGTATATTTTTCTATCGCAGTAACAGTGGTGAGTACCAACGCCATTCACGGCGTGGCCCCGAGCCATCAATGTTGACTGTTAGTCATTCGTTTAAATGATGCAATCTACGAAGGCGAATTCCACATAAACCACAAGAATTATAACCATGGAAATAAATTCGGTAATTGTATATTGTAATCGACACAGCATAAAATTATAAATATAGTCTCTATAAAATCAATGCTTACAACTAATGCTAAATACACACGATCTGGGAATAATAACCATTAAAATCAAATGTAACATATATTCACAAACTCATTTGTTATAATCCATTAATATTTTACACAGTAGGTTTCTTACGGCCTTGCACCATTGCAAGAAATGGTGCTACCCATGGCCAGTTAATAACCAAAACATTAAATACCAAAATGCATAGAGCCTGTCAAGGTATTTACCCAAGTCTCTTTCTCTTACACCAAGTTCCATAAATAAACCCCTGTAGATCTAAATGATTCAGGCCTGAAGGAATATTGAAACCCCAATTCCTATAGCATTCCAAACGTAAAGTTCCTCTAAGTTACACTCAAACCCCCAAAACCCAAACGCATCCATAAAAAAAGCAGAATCAAGCAAGCCAACCCACGATGAGAGGCAACTCTATCATAGCCAGAATACCATAAGAGGAAACGAGTAAAGCATTGCATAGTAGGATTACCAAAGGAGTATGGAATTGCCATGGCCTTGCCCCCAAACCACAACTCACTCCTTTACTCATCCCTCTGCAACCCTGTAATAGAACGAAACAGTGATGAGAAGTATGATATGTAAACGAGGTAAGCAAGCAACCGATGCTACAAAAACATGCCATCATTCTTACCTATCTGTTGATCCATCGAATTCATTCTCCTTCACCCAAACCAAAGTCAAGAGAAAACAATATATGATGTGAATTTTCAAACCAACGCTTGATCCAAGCCCTAAGCATGGTTTCCTCTCTTCTCGAGGAACATTGAAAGCACCACCCATGGTTTCCTCTCTTCCCTTTATTCATATATTCTATGGACTATAGTATACAATTACCACCCCAAATTTTAACACAAGGCTTAACTTATCACATGCATCACATACCTTAGGCTATAACCATTAGAACCATGTGCATCAAAGTCTTTAGGTTTTAAGCCCTAATACCATGGCATATGAAATATTCCATGGTATAATTTTATTTACAAGCTAAGATTTCTACCGAAGTATTTCAAACTTTAAATTAAACATATAATGAAATTTGTTAGAATAGGAACAGTTCTTAGTATTTACACCACATATAATAAGTGCCACCTAATTAACAAATTTGTGTCATACCAATAACATGTGTAGTAGTGACCTTGAAACTAGCACAAAGTCTACAAAGAATAGTAATAACAACCAGTGAATGTCAGTAGGACAAAGCTGCAAATACGAGCATTAGAAATCAAACATTCAACGCACATTAACTAGCCTTCCATCACTAGGTATACCTGCACGTAGCAAGACAAGAATGTATTATTTCAACACCACTAAGTAAGCCAGATGTGTCAAGTAGAAATTGTTACCTCTCAGGTAGTTACGTGGGAGAATTAGTCCCACCACTCCACCCCTTTATCCATTAACCAAGTTAAGTCAAAATCTTGTATACAATAGTAAGCACATGTAAAATTACAATGAAGTACATAACCAAGTATCTAACATACACATGAATACATAACCATCAGAATAAGCATAGTAAATGCCTTTACGACATCATAAGTAAATATAGTAATAATCATAATTGAAAGTAAGGAAGTAGGATGTAAGATCAACTTACGAAAAAATGTCAGTACAAATAGAGTACTACACATTCCCTAAGTCCGATAATGTCCAGCATAGGTAATTTTGACTATCCTAATAATTTTTTTTTGCAATTTTTTGAGACATTACATGGTTCTCAAGAATTGTGGAAAATATACTTGCGGGATGAAAATTGTAGAAGCCCATTTTTGGGAAAAGTGGGAAGGTGTATCCGTAATACGCAATACGCAATCTAATTGAATAATTGATTGTTACGGCTGCACGATTGTGGAATCCTGTTTCTAGAAAATTGGGAGTTGCATACCCACGACCCACAATCCGCAATTGTAGAAAGAATCTTACTGAAAGGTTATTGCAGAAAATAAATTGCACAAGAAAAGAATATTGTGGAAAGATTCTTGTGGATAGGCAATTGTGGAGCAAAAATTGCAAAAGCAAAGGGCTTGCAAAATAGTTGTTGTGAAAAGATTGAGTTGCAGAAAGACTACTATTTCGAAGTGTTTTTTCTAAAAAGTTAAAAACAAAACCCACAATATGCAATATGCATTGCAAAAGGTTAATTACAGAGGGTTAATTAAAAAAAAGTAAAACTACAACCAATAATCTGCAATCAATGTTGCAAAAGGTTAATTGCAGAGGGTTAATACAAAAAAATTTAGAATGTAACCCGCACTCCGCATTACGGAAGGTTAATTATGGAGGGTTAATTCTAAAAAGTTAAAAATACAACCCACAATACGCAATGCACATTGCAGAAGGTTATTTGTGGAGTGTTGATTCTAAAAAGGTTAAAATGTAAGCCACAATCCTCAATCCACATTATTGAAGGTTAATTGCAGACTTGTTAATTCTAAAAAAATTAAAATGTAACCCGCAATCCGCAACTTGCAATATGCATTGTGGCACCATTGGGGAAGGTTAATTGTGGAGGGAGATTTCTCAAATACTAAAAATACAACCTGGAATCCACAATCTTCATTTCAGAAGGGTCCTTGTTGAATGATCATTGTGGAAGGCTATTTGTGGAAGGTTAATTTTATTTTTATTTTTAATGAACACCCGCAATCTGCAATCTGTGTTTGTGGAAGGGTCCTTGCGGAATGATCATTATGGAATGATCATTGTAGAAGGATCTTTGGAGAAGGGTAATGTTGTTTTTAGTTTAATGGAGATTCGCAATTTTGCAATTGGCATTTGTATAAGGGTCCTTGCAAAATGATCATTGCAAAATGATCATTGTGGAAGGGTCATTACGAAAGGCTATTTGCGGAAGGTTAATTTTGTTTATAGTTTAATGAAGACTCACAATTCACAATCCACCTTTGGAGAAGGGTTCTTACAAAATGATCGTTGTGTAAGGATGATTGTGGAAGAATATTTGTGTAAGGTTAATGTTGTTTACAGTTTAATGCAGAAGCACAATCTGCAATCCGCATTTGTGGAAGGGTCATTGCGGAAAACTATTTGTAGAAGGTTAATTTTGATTATAGTTTAATGGATACTCACAATCCGAAATCCACATTTGTGGAAGGGCCCTTGCCATTTAATCATTATGGAAGGGTCATTGCAGAATGATCAAAGAGGAAAGAATAGTAAACATAGAAAATTAGTTCTTAAAACAATTAAATGAATTGAAGCCTAGTTGTCATAACTAGGTTCTGAGATTGAGGAAAAGTTGAACGAATAAGTTATGGTTCAATAATTCCATGTTACAGTTAGGGGATTTAATAATGTGTCTTTATATATATGTTATATATAAAAAATTAAAATTAAAATTATGGATTTTTGAGGTGTGTTACATAATGGTATCAGAGCATGGTTACAACACTAGGCCTGAATCCGCTCAACACTAGAACTGTTACATAAAAAAGAAAACTAAATTCTATTATATTTTGGTTCAATTCTATTACAAACAAAGAGAAGAACAGCTATATTTTGCAGGAAACATGGCACATATTGAGATGTCTGTAGAAGAAGAACGTCACCCATAAAACCCTTTAAATCATGAAGAGGGAAACATAAGGGATGGGTGAATTTGGGTAGACTTAAATGATAGTCAAGATAATAAATCTAAATTTCAATGAAATGTCAAAGAGTTAAGGTGTGAATTAAGAAAATTTAAAGAACATAATGAGTGAATTATAAAGGCTTGAGAAGAACTCAATCTGATTCTCTTAGCTAAGATCAATAACAATGAAAAAAGAAAAAATAAGGATTTTGAACAAGAATTACTTAAAATTGCACCTTACAAGTGTAAGGGTATAAATATGGAATTTTCCAGCCATAAACCTAAAACTTCCAGTAAATATTCATTTAAATGTCATTGAAAACAACATAATTCAAGTGAAAGAAGTGATGATAACAAAAAAAAATAAAAAATACAGAATCGATGAGGAGATCTATGGGGAGTTCAAGAAAATTAAACCACCCATTGTTAAGGGGGAAATTGAGAATGGCGAAGAAAAAGAAGCCTAGTTTTATGGAATGAAAAAAGTATTTTTAGATTCATAATTACTCTAATGAAATATAGGCTAAAATGGCCATCTATTATCTAACTAGAAAAGCATATATATGGTGGAAATACATAAAGAAG
Organism: Pseudotsuga menziesii; assembly: GCA_001517045.1. Taxonomy (NCBI): domain Eukaryota; kingdom Viridiplantae; phylum Streptophyta; class Pinopsida; order Pinales; family Pinaceae; genus Pseudotsuga; species Pseudotsuga menziesii. The sequence goes on along the minus strand of LPNX010526203.1, from coordinate 500,004 downwards.
GTTAAAGGGATGAAAAAGATATATGTAACTTGCAAAAAATTTAAAATATCTTTAAAAGAAAGTAGTTATCAGAACAATATTATGGAGAAAAGGAAAAAGATGTTTATGAACTAAGGCTAGGATAAATGATGATGAAAGAAATCTGCAGTAAATTTTTAAGTCTGCTTCGTTATGTTCCTTATATAATTGATGAGAAACCTAAAATACAATGTTTCCTTAGTTTTTTTCCCATCATTTCAAAGAATGATTTGAGTATGACAATTCAAAGATGATAGAGAAAGCGATGATGAAGGAAAACTTCTATTATGAAAAAAACAAGAATAAAAGGGAAAGTATACCATCTTGGAAAAGTAAAAGGATAAATAATTTTGATCCCATAAAGAAGCATAATAAATACCATAAAAACAAAAGAAATGACTATAGGGGATATCAGGGTAATAACTACCAAGGATTTAAACCCCAAAATTATGGAGTAAAAGAACCTTCAATTGTTCTTAATAAGAATCTAGCACAAAAGATCCCTTAAAATGTTGGGAATGTGGAGGGACATACTACTTTAAAGATTGTCCTATAAGAAAAAATAATTATAATGTTGTTTATATCCAAGAAGTAGTTATAGTTTGTCACATGGCAAGGAGCATGCCCAGAATTTGCGCTCCATTGGAAAATCAGCAAGCGGACCACCAGTCTTCTATGGTTGAAATTGAAGGTATGATAAACAACCAACTTATCTGTATTTTAATTGATCCAGGTGCAAGCATGAGCTATATATCACTAGAATAGTTGAACTATCCAAATTGGTACCTGAAACGTTTGACAAATCATGGCTAGTATAGTTAGCCACAGGTACAAAATAGAAACTTACTAGTCTTGTTAGAAATTGTAAATTGACGATGAATGATTTCCTTATGCATATTGATGTAAATATTTTTCCATTAGGATCCTATGATTTATTAATAGGAATGGATTGGATAGAGGAACATAAAGTGGTTATAAAATGTTTTGGTAAAACCTTTACATGTATTGATGATAATGGAAATAATATAAAAGTAAAAGGGATCCCGAAGAAGTTGATTGTCCCAGAAATATCTGCATTACAAATGAAAAGATTTGTAAAAAAAGGATGTAAAGTGTTTGCAGTATATATAATGAATGATAACGAAAATAATAACAAAATTAAACTAGAAGACATACCATTCTTAAAGCAGTTTAAAGAACATTTAAGGATAGTTTTACAAGTACTAAGAGAACAACAACTTTGCACAAAACTCAGTAAATGCAATTTTGTAAAGATAATATTCAGTACCTAGAAAATGTAGTGTCCAAGGATGGAATCTTAGTTGATCCTTGAAAAATAAAGGCCATCATGGAATGGTTGGTTCCTAAGAATGTATCTAACATCACATCATTTATGGGGATTACTAGATTCTACTGAAAGTTCTTAGAAGGATTCTTTAAAATTGCATACCCCATAACTTCCTTACAAAAGAAATGTAAAAAGTCCAAATGGGATGAATAATGCATGGAAATATTTAACAAACTAAAACATCTATTAACTACAACCTTGATTTTAAATATTGTAGATCCATTTAAGGATTTTGTCGTGTGTATTGATGCTTGCAATGAAGGGTTAGGAGGAGTTTTATTTTTGTGGCATATGAATCCAGGAAATTAAAAGAACATGACAAAAAATATGCAACACATGATTTAGAACTATTAATATTGCACATTGATCTAGGAACAAATAATCAATCTCATCAAGAAATAATCAACAAATAAGTCAGAAACAGAATGGTTTCCTCTCTGTATATTCAATAAACAATGAATAGTTACAATAACAATGTCAAGCAATAGCTTGAATCAACAAGGAATTTGAGTACCTTAGGATGTCATTCAAATTCAATGAGTGAGTTTGGCTTAACTGACTGTAAGCCATTGGTTCACATTCAGTTAACCACTTGACCAAAAGCCTAATTGACTCACCAAACCCTAACTGAAGTTGGAGTGCAATAAATGACTGAATCTCAATTGAAGGAGATCAAACACATGTCATAGCAAGACAACCATCAAGTGCTAGTGCTCCATGACTTCAATGAACCCTGATGAGGTTAACTGAAGTTGAACTGATCATCAGAAGTTGGTGGAGGTGCTCCTGTTGACTCCAGATCATTAAATAATAATAAATAATCATTAAATAATATATTTAATGAGGGGAAGTGCCTTAAATGACTGGTTGAACTTATTGTAACCACCAATTAGCAATTAGGTGCATTAATATCACTCAGATCACCCTCGAAGTGCTCCAGTTAGCCTCCTTGACTGTAGGTAGGCATGGGTGTGACTGGATGATGGTAATTAATGCTCCATTGATGTCAATTAATGTCAATTATACTTAGGATAGTGGTTTAACTAGGCCAATTTGACCAAAAAGAGTGTGTATGGTGGTAAATGTCCAACACCCCCCCTTAAGCTATACTCAGGAAGAGTTAGAAAACATAGATGCATAAAAATGCTAGGGCCCCAGCAACTAAGGCCATAGGTCACCCTGTACAATGCTGAAACTGAAACAATGCTCAAAACAAACTAAGTGAGGAAAAGAGGGAAAACCCAATGCGAACCCCCCACCCCCCCCAAGCTGAACACTGAAAGTAGTCTGAATCAAGCTAATGAACTCACCCCCAATAGTGAACAAAGATAAGTGAACTTCTTTTCTGAAAATCTCTTGGTAAAGATGTCTACAATCTGCTCATCAGTCAGGCAGAATTACAGAATGATGGTCCTATCATGCACTAGCTCCCTGATGTAGTGCATGTGAATCTCTACATGCTTGGTCCTCTTCTTGTTAATTGGATCCATGGATATCTTAATAGAACTCTGTTTGTCACAAAATAGGACAATGGACAAAGTACTACCAATATCAAGCTCTAAAATAATGCCTTGCAACCAAACTGCTTAGATGTAAGCATTCACCGCTCCTCGATACTCGGCCTCTGCTGAAGATAGTGCTATGGCATCCTACTTTTTTCTTGACCAGCAAATGGAGCCACCACCAAACATGAATACATATCCATAAGTTGAAATCCAATCAACAGAATAACCCTCCCAATCGGAATCTATGTATCCAACCAACTCTAGCTCAGAGTCTGCAGCATAGTGAATGCCATAGGTCCTTGTTCCCTGAATATACTGGAGGATCCTCTTGGCTGCCTTCCAATGAAGATGATGAGGCTGCTACATGTATCTTGATATAGCATTCACTACATAACAAATATCAGGCCTATAATGTGTCAAGTACAACAAGCTACTAATCAATTGTCGATAGATAGTGCAGTCCATGGGAGGTGTGTGTTGTCCTTCTTCAAGGCTGATCCCTGGAAGGAAAATGAATGGTGCAGGCATACATTCAGCCATGTTAAAATTTACTAATAGGTATGAAGTGTGTTTTGATTGAGTGACCATAATCCCATCATAATTTTGCTCGATTTCGAGCCCCAAAAATTGTTTTAGAAGCCCCAAATCACTCATTTCAAAGGCATTGTGGAGAGCAGTTTTGATGGCTGAAATGGAGGAAGCTGTGCTACCTGTGATACGTAAGTCATAAAAATATAAAAAAATGATAATTATATTACCATCATGCTGCTTTAAATATACATTTTTATCTGATCTATATCTCTGAAAGTTTATCGAGAGAAGAAAGGCATCCATCTTGGAATACCACTCTCTTGGGGCCTGTTTTAACCTGTATAGTGACTTTTTTACCTCACAAACCAAACATGAATCAATAATGTAGCCCTCAAAATTATTCATCTATATATTATCATGAATATATCCATGTATAAATTCTGACTTAACTTCCATGTGATGCACCTCCCATTGCTTGGATGCTGAAATTGCCAAAACAAGGAGGATGGAGTCCATTTTTGCAACCGGTGCAAAGGTCTCATGGTAGTCCACTCCTTGGACCTGAGAGAAAAAATTTTCTACCATCCTTTCCTTATATTTTCAGGTGCTTCCATCAGTAGAAACATTTTTCTTAAACACCCACTTGCATTGAACCAATTTCCTTCTTGGAGGAAGAGAAACTAGCTCCCAAGTAGTGTTTTTCTGAAGAGAATTCATCTCTTAATTCATGGCAGCTTTCCATCTCGGATCATTCTAACCATGGTAGTAGTATTTTGGATTTGAAATAATCATCAAATAGCAAGTTTTGGACAGCAAATTATTATAAAAAGAGAGCACAATACCTGCTCTTTGGAAATTAGACCGGGTTCTCCTTGGATCATCCAGATTTCCAATGTTGTCTCCTCTGGAGGAGAGTATCTGTTGGGCCCATGTAGGAAGATGATTTTGTACTTCAGGTTCTAGTTCAAAATATGATGATTTCTACACACTGATATCATAAATCATAGGATCCAAATCAGGGTCATCACCCCCAATTTCATCGTCCAAATATTTAGTAGAATAGGAAGGAAATTCAACAGTTTTCTCCTTCACTAGTTCCATCTCTTGAAGAGGCTCATCGAACTTGAAACTTCTCTTGATGATGATCTATTTGGTATTGATATGTAGTAGCTTGAATCCTTTAGATTCATTAGGAAACCCAATAAACAGACATTCTATGCTTTGCGGTTGGAAAACCCTTCTTTTATCAAGCAGAATCCGGGCCCATGCAGTGGACCCAAACACTCATAGGTTCAAAAAATCCGGCTTGTGTCCAAAGTATGATTCGAAAGGAGTATTTCCTTTCTTGGATGAGTGTGGCACCCTGTTCTAAATTTATGTTGTAGCATGCATGGCTTCAGCCCATAAATTTGCAGCAAGCTTCTTTGACTCCAACATACGGGTGGTCATCTCCTTGAGAGACCGGTTCTTCCTTTTCGCTACTTCATTCTGCTAGGGAGTGTAGGGAATTGGATGTTGGACCTTAATACCACTTTAGGAGCATATGTACAGAAAATCATTATTGACATACTCCCCTCCATTATCAGATCTCAAGATCTTGATCTTAAGCCCAGAGGCATTTTCGATCAAGGCCTTCAATTCAGAAAATTTTTCACATACTTCTGATTTCCTTTTGAGAAAGAAAACCCATTTATACCTTGAAACATAATTAATAAAAGTAAGGAGGTACCTTGATCCATTCATGGATGTGATAGGAATTGGACCATTGATATCATAATGTATCAACCCCAATATGCTTGTATCTCGGTTTTCCTTCCCCCGATCGAACTTGTGCTAAGGGTGTTTTCCAATCACATAGCCCTCGCAAATTCCCGTGGCTTCCTTGATGACCGGGAGGCCTTCAAACATGGATTTTTTCTGTAATTGCTGAAAATATTTGAAATTAATATGGCCAAACCTCTCATGCCATAGCCTACTAACCTCATTTCCATGATTTAGTAGAGCGGTGGGCTTTGCATGCGCAACAAAGTGAGAGAACTCATAGGCTTTTGCATGATGATTTGCAAGGCCTTTTGCAATGAGTTTCCTGGATGCAATTTATGTTATATTAACATCATTTGGGCTGAAAGAGACTCTCTTAGGAATTCCTATATGTGTCATTTGATAGACACTAAGGAGATTTGCTGCTAGAGACGGTAGATACAAAACATTAGAGAAAAAACCATTTTCAAGATCTACAGTACCTTGTCCTTCAGAAATGATGGTGGAGTCATCTCCCATGTGAATGGGGATGGATTTGCTGGCATTCAAGCATGAAAAGGAGTCTTTTTCAACCATCATGTGATTTGAAGCTTCGGATTCAATTAGCAGTGCTTTGGACTTCAAAGTGCTTGCAATGAGGGCATGACCTTTCTCATGCTGTGGTTCCCGATCTTGGTGATCTCTCCTCCGAAAGCTCTCCAGAAGATTGATGTGATTCCTCTCAAGGAGAGAGGTTGCTTCATCAATATTTTTCTTAATGCAGGCATGTTCAGGGTGAAAACCCTTCTAGCAGTAAGAACACTTCACTTTTTCTTTCCCATTGTGCCATTTTCCTTTCTTCTTCCTTAAACCAGAAGATTCATCATGCTGCTGGTTTTCAACTCTAGGCTTGGGAGCATCAAATTTAGTTTCCTAATTTTTCTGCTGCTTTCCTTTACCCTTCAAATATTTGGGCCCCGAGACATGAAGGGGTTGATCACGGGAAGATCGGACAATCCCCATCTGGACAAGCTTGTCATGTTCATTTGTTAGGGACTCAATGAAGGCATTAAGTGTAGGAATATTCCATCTAGGGGTTGTGAGCTTCCCCGCACAAAATGTAGAAACAAAAAATTAATAATCAGCTCCGAGTTTGGAGAGAATGGCAAGGATGAGTTGATCATCCTCCTTATCCACGTTGCATTTCTTCAAGAGTAAAACAATATGCTTGAACTTTGTAAAGAAATCATTAAGAGTATCAAAATTGGAAGGTTCAAGAGACATGAGTTCATTTTTGAGCTGGTAAACCCTTAAGTCATCATGCTTTCCATATAGAGATTCCAAATTGTCCCATATTTCTTTCGGTGTCTTAAAATCCGTAAGATGGAGGAGAAGGTCTTGGGAAATAGAGAGGCACAAGAAATTGAAGGCTTCATCCTTCTTGTTCAAGAATCTTTATTTTTCTACGGCAGATCCAGGCTCAACTTTAGTGTCCATCGTGACTCTAAAAAGTCCTTTGGAGCGCAAATGAATATCCATATCACTTTCCCATGAGTGGAAATTGTATGGAGTCAAGAGATCTACTGAGGAGGCCATCTGGATGTGTTGTAGCGAATGCTTCACCTGTAGAAACCTGAAAATCAAAACAGAAAGGGAAAAATAAGGTCGAACAGCCTGCACATTCTAGGCTTTCATCACACCTAGCATAGTCAATCAAGCAAGTTTGATCAATAAGTTATTTACTTGGGATATTGAGTGGTAAGCCTTGGTTTCTGGTGCACTGCTGGATTTTTGAGCTATTGCTCATTTTTCATGGAGAAATATGTCAAAAAGCTTGTTTTTGAGAGATAGATCTCCATCTCGCCGTATGCTTTGATACCATATTAATCTTGCACATTGATCTAGGAACAAATAATCAATCTCATCAAGAAATAATCAACCAATAACTCATAAATGGTGTTAATCGAAACCAGAATGTTTTCCTCTCTGTATATTCAATAAACAATGGATAGTTACAATAACAATATCAAGAAATAGCTTGAATCAATGAGGAACTTGAGTACCTTAGGAGATCATTCAAATTCAATGAGTGATTCTGGCTTAACTGACTGTAAGCCATTGGTTCACACTCAGTTAACCACTTGACCAAAACCTTAATTGACTCACCAAACCCTAACTGAAGTCATAGTGCAATAAATGACTGAATCTCAACTGAAGGAGATCAAACACATGTTGTAGCAAGCCAACCATCAAGTGCTAATGCTCCATGACTTCAATGAACCCCAATGAGGTTAACTGAAGCTGAACTGATCATCATAAGTTGGTGGAGGTGCCCCTGTTGACTCCATATCATTAAATAATATATTTAATGAGAGGAGGCACCTTAACTAACTAGTTGAACTGATTGTAACGACCATTTAGAAATTAGGTGCATTAATATTACTCAAGTTATCCCCGGAGTGCTCCAGTTAGGCTCCTTGACTGTAGGTAAGCATGGGTGTGACTGGATGATGGAAATTAATGCTCCATTGATGTCAATTAATGTCAATTATACTTAGGATAGTGGTTTAACTAGGTCAATTTGACCAAAAAGAGTGTGTATGGTGGTTAATGTCTCCAACAAGAACTTGTTTCCATAATTCAAGCCTTAAAAATGTGGCAGCGTTATCTAATCAGATGAAAATTTATACTTATGTCAGATAACATAAGTCTTAAATACTTATTTGACAAACAAAAATTTTGAATGCAATATAGACCAGATGGATGTCCTTTTTAAGCGAATATGGTTTCGAAATCAAAAACATAAAAGGAAAAGAAAATAAAGTGGCAGATGCTCTAAGTCCTCTTGTGAAATTACTATTTTCAAGAAGAAACTATGAATATGATTTGGAAAATAAGATTCTAAGCACTGAAATTTCTAATAGAGAATATCATATTTTAAAAGGAAAGATTATTAAAAATGAACAAAATCAAGTAAAAACAGATTTCATCCTAAACCAACAAGGATTGTTGTTGCATAAAATTAGGATGTACATACCAAACATAACAAAAACTAAACTTACAATCGTGGATGATCTACATAAAAGGTTGTATTTAGGGCATCATGGATACCAAAAAATGATCACTATGATCCGAAGAACTTGTTTTGGAAAAATATGAAGAAATAAGTGGAAAAATACCTAGCTCTATGTCTTGAATTATAGCAAGTTAAGGCATAACATCAACATCCTGCAGGTTTGTGGTAGCCACTACCCATTCCAGATGGAAGTGGGAAACCATTAGTATGTATTTTATAGCAAGTCTGCAAAAGAATTTCCAAAAACATGATTCTATTAGAATTATTCTTCCATTATATATTCAGGAAATGAGTACAATTAGATTGAATTATTATGCAGTGTAAAGGAATGAATAGTACACACTAAGCAAAACAAATCTCATAGGAAAAAGAAAAGTATTGCCCAATAAAATTACACTATAAAATTCATTAATCCCAGTAGTATACAATAGTGTTACAAATAATGGAATTTGAATCATGTGGATAGTATTTGAATCGACCAACTCAGTCTGACTGCATGGCGAACTAGAAGTTCCTAAATCACTACTAGAGAAAACTAGATAAGCTCTAGTTGTCTAATTCAATCTCTCAATCAATTATAATCAGTTAAACTAGTATAATTGATGTGGTAGGTCAGAAGTAGGTGAGAATAGGCACCTATCCACATGTATCCATGCAATACTAGTGCTAACTAAACTAGAGGACATCTAACTAAATGTAACTAAATCATAACTAAGCTTGACTAATCACCAACTCTGAACAACTGAAGGAGGTTGGTGTTGGCACTTCCAGTGGCTCGTAAATTGTAGGGATTGATATAGGAGGCACATAAACCAATGCATGAATGTGCAATCAATTGCAGTTAGCCTCTATATATGTTACCCACCCCCTCAAAATAATCAGGAACCCCCCCCCCCGCCCCCTCAAAATAAGTAGGAATAGGAAAAACACAAGCTATATTTAGAAGAAAAGAAGCTTCCTCCTTAGAAAATAACTTGTCAAAACTCTGCTGCAATTTGCAGCACTATGCAACAGTATGGTTCTTTTGTGCAGCAGCATCCTGAAGTTGCACATGTGATCCTCTCAATGTCCTTCTAAACTAATGGATTTTGTATGTGTTTCTTCTATCTGGAAGAGGTAGAGAATGATCAATGTTATTCTTTTATGGTGCAAGTAGTTGATCATTCGCTATCATCATGTAGCAATTTCCCAGAACCTTTTTGCACCACTCTATAGGAAGCAAATCTATGAGAGAGAGAGAAACATGTACATTGTGGTTGGATTCTCTAGAATCAATCGGACAGTTTGTCGACTGAGTAATGCCAGAGTTCAAGGAATGGCACCTCTCATGAACTTCTGTCTATGGTCCAGCATCAGACTTCTTTGCTCCATGTGGAAGAGAAATGTTTTTATGTTCAAGGAGGGAGGACAACTAGTCAATATGCTTCTTCATACAATGGATTTCAGGATGAAAACCCCTCATAAAATAAGAGCACTTTTGTCTTTTCAAACTATTTCTTCTTCTTGGATCTCAAATCTCCTTCAAAACACTTCTGACTCTCTTTAGGATTCGAATACGATGTTTTAGGTTACTTCTCCTTCTACCTCCCTTTAGGTTGCCCATTCATAGAGTCTGTCATTACTAGAGCTTGGTTATTGGAAATTCAGAGGACTCCCATCTAGAACAACTTTTCTTTCTCCTTTATTAAGGACTTGGGAAAGCCACTAGGTGAACGCATCTTCCAATTTGTAATGGAAACTCTTTCAGAATGGAATGTAGAGACAAACATAGAATACTAAGAACCATGTTTGCTAAGTATGGAGAGCAAAATCTGCTCATCCTTTTTCTCTATTCCACACTGTTTACATTGTAGTGCAAGAGACTTAAATTTGGTTAAAAATTGTTGAATGGTATCGAAACTGCTGGGATGCAATCATATTAGATCGTTCTCTAGAATGTATCCCCAAAGCTCATATTTCTTGTCAACGAAGAATTCAAGTTTCTCTTAAGCTTATCTGGGAGTCTTCAATCTTTTAATATGAAAGAGGAGGTCTCTTAATATGTGAGCACAAAGGAATCCAAAGGCTTCATCCAACTGGTTCAAGAATATGTTTTTGTCAGTAGGATGATGAGGTTCAGTCTCTTGGCCCATTGTCATCCTGTACTGGCCAAGATTGCACAATGAGACTTGCATATCTTCCCTCCAATAAACATAGTTGAAGGGTGTCAGGATCTGGGGTAAGAAAGATTGATTCTCCACCAATTCTTCTTCTGATCAATCAATTTCTTCAATCAAGCTACGTAGCACCTGTAAGAAAACACTACCAAAAAAAACAGCACTATATCAAAATCAATCCTTCCCTCTCAACATGTAAATTTTTTAAGGTCTTTCATGCCTGCATCGCCACTCTGAATGAATCCAGAGTTATAAAGGCACTCTTTGTGGGACTTCTATGGAAACCAAACTTCCTTTGGTGTACAATGGAAAGCAGACATACTTGAATCTTTCCTAAGGAGGCTCTGACACCATATTAGAATTATTACACCATTAGATATTCATAAAATGAGTGCAATTAGATTGAATTATTATGCAGTGTAAAGGAATGAATAATACACACTGAACAAAAAGAATCTCACATGAAACAAACAAGTATTTCTCAGTATAATTATAGTATAAACTTCATTAATCCTAGTAGTATACACTAGTGTTACAAATAATGGAATTCAAATCATGTGGATAGGAATCGAATCCACCAACTCAATCTGACTGCATGGCTAACTAGAAGTGTTTAAATCACTATCAGAGCTAAATATCTAAGCTGCAGTTGTCTAATTCAGTCTCTCAATCAGTTATAATTAGTTAAACTAATATAACTGATGTGGTAAGTGAGAAGTAGGTGAGAATAGGTGCCTATCCACATGCAGCCATGCAATACTGGGGTTAACTGAACTGGAGGACATCTGATATAATGTAACTTAAGCATAACTAAGCTTGACTAGTCACCAACTTCCAAAAACTGAAGGAGGTTGGTGCCAGCACTCCCTTTGGATCCTAAATTGTAGGGATTGGTCTAGGAGGTGCATAAACTAATGCATGAATGTGCAATTAGTTGCAATTAGCCTCTATCTATGTTCCCCGCACTATAGCAACTGGTAGATGTGGTCCCATTGGGCCAATTGGACCCAATAATAACTAAATGACCCATAAGTTAGGCAAATATAATCTAATAGATGACTTTGCACAAGGGAGGATTATAAATCCCAATAGATTCAATCATTGTCGTAGTTGAAAAATTAAGTAAAGATGATCATTTTATTCTTGTTAAATCCACCTATAAATTTGTTAACATTGTATATATTTTCAAGAAAGAAATATTCAAGATACATGGTCTCATATAGAGACGGAAAGTTTACAGGTAATTTCTAGAAATCCTTGTTTAAAGGTTTGGGCACATAGTTAAATTTTAGTACTGCATATCATCCACAGACGAATGGGAATACTTAAAGAGTAAATCAAGTCTTATAGGACATGCTAAGGATGTTGCCATGGAAAATCTAGGTAAGTTGGAAAACTACCTACACTTAGTAGAATTTGCATGTAATAATAATTTTCAAGTTTTTGCAGGTATGAGTCAGTTAAAAATATTATATGGGCGTAAGTGTAATACTCCAATATCATGGAGTAGCCCACTTGATAGGTTAATGTTAGGACCTTATTTATTAAAAGATATGGAACTAACCCCGAAATAGGTACAACAAAATTTTAAGGCTTCCCAAGACATGAAAGAAAAGTTATGTTGATTTAAAAAGAGATCCTATAGAGTTCTAGGTGGATGGTCATGTGTATATGAAGGTAAATCCCAAGAAAATTTTCTTGAGACTAGGAAAGTATTAAAAATTGGCACCCATGTATTGTGGGCCATTTGAAATTGTAACTAAAGTAGGGTTGTTCACGTACCAGTGATCCCTACCTCCCAATATTAAAGTGCATAATGTGTTTCAAATTTCTATATTGAAAATATAAGTTTATGATGTTTCTCATGTGAATGATTCGAATGTAATCCAGGTGGAACCTGAAGGAGAGTTCCAAGTAGGGTCGGAGCGCATTCTCGACAGGAGATCAATTTTACTCCGGCACCCTACCATTGGAAAAATTGAGGTGCAATGGAAGCACCTTAGTATGGAATAAGCTACTTGGGAGATGGAAAGTAATATGCGGGAGGAATATCCAGACTTATTCCAAGAAGATGTTATAGAAGAATGAAAATAAAAGTTATAAAACCGAGGATGGTGTTATCTTCTAAGGGGAGGTGTATGTAATACCCCTTGAATTAATAATTATTATTAATTCTGTTGGAAAAATACTTTATTTATTATTTTATTATTTTTATTATTTTTGATAGAAAAGTCAAGATAAAACATATTGTATTCAAAACATTTTTATTTAATAAAATATGTTGAAGGGGACAAAAGTGGATATAGTTTTTGAAGAGTGTTTGATGACCCACAAAATGAAAAAGACCAATGAGTGAGAAATCAAGATGAAGGAGGCATCATCCCCAAAAAATCGGGTCACAACTCTGAGTTGAGTGATAAAGAAAAGGAGGCTCATAAATGATCAAGTCCTAGGAAAAAAACTATATAATAGTATTTCCATAAGTAGAAGGAGGCTAGCATTGGATGGGGATTAAAATCTGTGAAATGCAAGAGATGGCGCATTGAAATATTTTTCTCTTGCGGTTTAGTGAACAGGCTTGGGGGTTATGGAGAAAGTAGCTTGGCTACTCCAAGAGTTGGTTGGGAGAAATAAATTCTCTGCCTTTGTTTTCCCAACATTGGTTCTAGGTTTATATATTATATTTTTAATGCTGTAGAATATGATTAAATCCTAGATCTAAAGCAGATTAATGTAAATCCTAATTGTTTTCAATTAGTTTACTGTTGTTATACTTGTATCCTAATGGAATGAAATGGTCTAGTGCTAATATGCACAATATAATCCTATATTCGATGGTATATTTCCTATTTGCATTGTTTTCCTAAATATTTCCCTAACATGCATTTACGCAATTAAAGTGTCTATTGAATCTATGATTTCTATTTATAGTATAGATATGCACATTTCCAAGTAAGCAAATGAAATCCATGTACAAAGGAAACAAAACATCACAAGCATTAAGATAACCTCCATATCTATTTAACTTACAGTAAAACAAACTTCAAATCAAACCATACCATTTCTCCACACATTGAATGGCGTTGTAGAGGTCACATGATCGAATCCATTCAAAGTATTTAATAAATGCAACGACAAATAAAAAATCTACATTCTATATCTGAGTAGTTATACAATAATTCCATTACTATTCACTTGGCGATATTTTACACATCTCAACAATATTTATAACTACAGGATCAATCAAGGCAATATTTTAGGGAGTACATTCAACTTATTCGATAGAGATTGGATGATCCATATTAAAGGAGAAAAGATGGATCAACGATAGGGAAATAGATCACGAGGTGAATGTGCACAAAAAATAAGTGATCCGTAAAGTAAAATGAAGTTTTGTACTTGATAAAATATCAACGGCCAAGAAACATTTTGCAAGAGATTGAAGGTTTTGAGGAATTGTAGAAAAGATACTTGAGAGAGAAAAATTGTGGAAGCCCAATTTGGTAAAAGTCGGAAAGTGTCCACAATACAATTGCGGAATGGACCTTTGCAGCCACATGATTGTGGAAGTCATTTTTTGGAAAATTGGGAATTGCATACCCACAACATGCAATCCATAGTTTCGTAAGGAAATAATGCGGATAGGAAACTGTGAAAAAAAAATTGCAGACGAAAAGGGATTGTGGAATAGTTGTTATGGAAGCACAATTGCAGAGAGATTGAGTTGTGGAAAAACTAAGATTTCAGAGGGTTATTTCTAAAAAAATTAAAACACGACCCACAATCTGCAATCTGCATTGGGGAAGGTTAATTATGGAGGGTTAATTCTAAAAATTTAAAAATACAACTCGCAATCTGCATTGTGGAAGGTTAATTGCGGAGGGTTAGTACAAAAAAGGTTAAAATGTAAGTCACAATTCACAATCAACAATGTGGAATGTTAATTGCAGAGGGTTGATTCTAAAAAGTTAAAACTAAAACCCACATTCCATAATCCACATTGAGGAAGGTTAATTGTGGAGGGTAATTATAAAAAGGTTAAAATGTAAGCCGCCATCCTCAATCCGCATTGTCGAAGGTTAATTATGGCGGCGTTAATTCTAAAAAGTTAAAATGTAACCGAAAATCCCCAATCTACATTGCAAAAGGTTAATTGCAAAGGGGAATTTCTAAAACGATAAAAATACAACCCACAATCTGCAATCCACTTTTGTGAAAGGATCATTGTAGAATTATCATTATGCAATGGTCATTGCAGAAGCCTATTTGCGGAAGTTTAATTTTGTTTATAGTTTAATGAAGACCCATAATGTGCAATCCCTGTTTGTGGAAGGGTCCTTAAAGAATGATCATTTTGGAATGATCCTTTCGGAGGAATCATTGCAGAAGGCTATTTGCAGAAAGGTAATGTTGTTTAAAGTTTAATTGGGACTGACAATTCCACAATAGACATTTACAGAAGGGTCCTTGCGGAAAGATCATTGCGGAATGGTCATTACAGAAGGGTCATTGTGGAAGGCTATTTGTGGAAGGTTAATTTTTTTATAGTTTAATGAAGACCCATAATCCACATTTGTGGAATGGTCATGGTAGAATGATCGTTGTGGAATGATTGTTGTGGAAGGATCCTTGTGGAAGGATATTTGCAAAAGGTTAATGTTGTTTATTGTTTAATGGAGACCCGCAATATGCAATCCACATTTACGGAAGGGTCCTTGTGGAATGATCATTGCGGATGATCATTGCAAAAGGGTCACTGTGAAAGACTATATGCAGAAGGTTAATTTATTTTATAGTTTAGCAGAGACCCACAATCTACAACCCACATTTGTAGAAGGGTCCTTCTGAAATGATCATTGCGAAAGGGTCATTGTGGAAGGATAACTTGTGGAATGATCATTACGTAAAGAACAATAAACTTAGCAAATTTTTTTTTTTATAAAAATGAGCACATAGATCTTTGGACCAATACGCAACTCACAAGATAGATCAGACAATTTTACTAAGAAATTGAAGAATGAAATAGTCCACAAATGGCTTGTAACTATGAATTCTTTCATTAATCAAAAGTAATTGGATAATTGTTACAATATAGTATAATGGCCAGATAGCCTCATGCAATTCAAATCCTATGTGAAGAAATTTGAATTAGTTTGACTCTACTTGACTGCATGGATAACTGAACTTGTCTAAATCACTATTGAAGTTCAAGTAACCAACTCAAGTGTCTAATTTAGTATTAATTATCACTTAACTAGTTTAACTGACTGTGGTAGGTGAGTAAATGTGCCTGTTGCCACCTTTCACATACCTAAGTCATGTGGCAGAAATCTTCAAGCCACTCGGTGTGTCCTTGGGGGCAAGTCTCGAGTCAAGGCTATCACCTTGTTCTTGACTCCTCTGTTTAGGCTCAACTCCTAATGAAGCCAAGGGGGTAGACCCTATTACGTTACTAAGGATAATTACTTAGTGTGGTGATGTTAAATTGAATGAGTTACATAGGATTTTGAAATTTAACTATAGATAGACAAGATACAAAAATGAACACACGAAACCACAATGCTAAGACACAATATATATATAAAACAAGAAAATAACTAGTGCCTTAGAATGGAGTCAAAAAATATAATCAATGTACTTGCATGTGCTTGGAGTGAATGTTTTGTGATTGCCTCTTGGTATGTTTTAAGTTAAATTTGAAGTGTGAGTTGATTAAAATTAGGCAAAGGGGTGGACTCCAGATATACCCGAGAGTACTTGGAGTATGTCCAAAACTAAACCTTCAAGGCTACCTGCAAGGAATATGTGGGCTGAATGGAGTCTCTAGGGATATTGTTCATAACTCACCCGTTAAGGTGTGATAGAGATCGGCACCCCGAGGTCACTTTTCATAAGTTCCCGCTTCCTTCGGGTATTTTGCCACTGTAAAGGTTTGATCTAGGTGTTGGATTTTCACTTGATGGTTTGTAAATTTGGGAGAGTGAGTCCTAATTATTCTAGTTTCTCAAATGATTTTGATACAGCTTAATTGATTGGATGAATTGCATCCAAGTGCAGAGCATACACACCGGAGTCTTGTCAATTTTAGTAAATTTTACAATGGGTGTTCTTGTTTAAAAGAAAACCCTCTAGGAACCTCTTTTGATCCAAGTGGATCTCAATAGGGGAATCAAGGAGGGGTTAATTTTATAATAGCTGAAAAACAAATGATAGAAAATAAAATAGATACACAATTCTAGTTTTCTAATTAGTCCTACCACGAATCTCTTTCCCCTTTCGGGTCAATCGGGAAGTCGTGGGGTAAGTATTAAGATTACTTTAAAATATAAAATATGGAATATGAAATTGATAATGAAATAAATTATACTATCCTGCATATTAGAGATACACTATATTAAAAAAATATGAACGACAAAGCGAAAAAAAGGACACGGACGCAAATCCCCCCAGGGGGGATGGGGAATGGGCTCGAAAGAGCCTATTCAAAAATTATTTTTATTAACAACGGTTACAATATTAGAGAACTGATATAATTCCTGTTTATCCTTATACGTAGTGAAATCAAGAGCTTACAAAGTGCGAAAATTAAAGGTTTTAGTCAAATGGGAGACCCCTAGGGGAATTTGAACGCTCCTGAGGCCACTTCCGAACAGCAGATTCCTTTCTTTTCTGTCAAAACTGCTAAAAACCAGAAAAAAATTTAGACTGAAATATGCCCAAAAGCACTCTGAAAGCACCTTTGGGTCAGCTCACTTTTAACCAAAAAAAAAGTAAGCTGAAAACTAGTTAAAAGAGTAAAACAGGAACCAAGGAAAGCAGGCTTTCCTTGGGATCTTGGCTTTCCTTTTGGGAAGCCAATAAGACGTGCATTTTTATTTCAGAATATTAGATTTTAACGTACAGCAAAGGAAACTACCTTAACAGCAAGCTACTTATTTTCATTAAAATGCTTGCGAAAATATGGTAATTTCAGCTAGATCTCTTAAAATGTAACTTTATATGCAAAAAAAAACTAAGATATAGACTTAGGAAGGGATATTACTAACTAGATATATGTGTAATTTTATTAATGAGATAGATCTGAGTAATAAGAAACCTTAATAGTAACCAGTTTGAAGAAAATTTAAGATTTTTAAAGGAGGAAAAGGGGAAGAGAAGTGCTTGTTGTTGAAGCAGATCTGTAAAGGAAAATTTGTAGTGAAGCATCGAGGCGCACGATCTTAGAAATATCTGTTGGAAACCAATGGAATAAAACTTGAACTATAGATCTTCCAGTCACGGCAAACTTGTAAGCTACACAACAACTCCTGCAAACAGAACCATTAAATCTGAAGATACATATGAGAAGTAGATGATACAGCATGCAACTAATCTTATTTAGCATACAGGTATTAGCTCATTCAAACATACGCAGAAAAATAGAAGTAATTAAGCTTACTTACAATGATCTATCCCTATGATTTCAATAACCATTCAGGAAGACAACAGTTAAGTGCAAAAAAAATGAAAAAATAACAGTTTCACCTCGAATGCAGCATGATAATGATAATCCAAACATGAAAGGTACTCCACAATTGAGCCTCCAAAGCTTCTCTTTGTTTCAACAAATGATGATCAATACACTATTACAATGGAAAGCCCTTCAATCCAGCTCTAACTAGCTTGGAAGAGGCTATTGTGCTTGGATATCTACAAAAACCAAGAGATCCAGCCCAGGGGGGGTGCAAATCCCAAGGAGATAGACCAAATATGTTGATGAAGAGTCCATCAATGCCTGATATGTGTCTAATTGAGCTAGATCTGAGTCTCACTAAGTGCAATTGTCAATCGGAGAGCTAATCTGACTGACACCTCAACCTGTTGACTGAAGCATCCACCAAAACTCATCCAGATGAGCCAAAACGTGTTGAGGAGAGAGGGAGGGTGAAATTCACCATAAAGGATGCTGAAGATCAACTCTGGATCTGATTTGATCACCTCCTTCAGTCAAGGATTTGTCAGATCCAGTCAATCTACTTCAAATCTGATTGATTTCAATCAAATCGGTTGAGAATACACTAATTTATGATTTTGGATTTGCTCCATTGTTCATCAATTTATTAATTAAAATAATCAATAATTGATTTTTGGGGCTTTTTGACCTGAGTGATGGAAAATCACTCAAAACTAGGAAATAGTGGGTCCATGGGTTTACATGGCGCTCTTAGCTTGAAAATGAGCACCTACATGACTAAAACTGATTATTTGGCCCACTTTTATTACAAAATCATTTTTTCCAATTAAACTATTAAAAAATAGCCTAAGTCTTAGAAAAATTAAATTTTTAATAAAAAACACTGAAAAAACTAAAAATTTGAAAAATTGAAAAACACCTAGGGGGACTTAGACATGTTCATATGACTCGACCATGATGTCTAGCATGTTTATACATTGACACATAGACTCTAATAACCTCAATAGGCCTAAATGCCAAGCTGACCACTCCAAATTTGGAGGCATGGAGTGAAAAACTCAGAAAATATCAGTCATTTATTCAACAACCAATAATAACCAAGGTAAAAAACACCCTGGGCTGATCGTATTGACAAATAAAGTCTAAGAGACCGAGTCTTTTACAGACACTATCATTCTAGAACATTTATTACAATTCCCCCATGGGGTATGAACATGTGATATACTACAACAAGCACTTCCCAGAAGTACTTCCAAAGGTCTTCTGAAGTCCGAACAAGTTATCCTTGTCTGGCTCACCAGGCTCACTTGATAAAAAACCACTAAGTACAACTTAGGTGGTAACAGTGCCTCACCCACATGCAGCCATGCATAGCTAGTGCTAACTAAATAGAACTGAATGTAACTAAATCCTAACTTAGCTTGAATAGTCACCAACTGAACTCAACTAAAGGAGGTTAGTGTTGGCACTCCCAGTAGCTCCTAAATTATAGGATTGATCTAGGAGGCTCCTAAATTGATGCATGTAAGTGTATTAAGTGCGAGTTAGCCTCAATTTGTGTTCCCCGCACTCTAGTAATTGGTACATGTCACCCAATTAGGCCAAGTGGACCCAATGGTGCTAGTGACTAAATATAGACTTAAAGGCCTCTTGATTTAGACATAATTTACCAAATTAGAGAAGGGAGGATTATAATCCTAACACCCACCATGAATGCTAACTTAGACAATTTGTGGGTCCTAGTAACTAAGACCATAGGTCACCCATTATAGCTAAGCAAATTAACTGCTCAATATAAGGAACCGGGGAAAAAACAAATGGGAAAAAAGTCCCCCTCTAACTAAGTAGATAGAATCAGGATTCAAGTTTAAAAAAATTGAAAATATGTTGCTCCAACCTTCATCTCTGTGGTGTAGTGAAGAAACATGCATAATTTTCTATGCACATGTATCCTGGGGCCTGGCATGTATACTTGGATATCTTCTCCCAAAATGATGATGTAAGGAAGGAGGAATGTAACCTTTTCCTCTTTTTGGTTGAAGAGGTGTATGATCCACTCTATTCTTCTTAAAACAATGTATCCGATCAGACCTTTCCATGTAGCATCTCACAGGGAGTTTGTTGCATCTCTCTGAAGGAGGTGAGATTGTATGACATAGTGCAAGGTTCTTTATTTTATGTGTGTCAAATGGATTTCCAGTCAACTTCCTAGCTTCTTGTTGTTAGTTTTTCAACATTTAAGCTAGCATTATGTTAGGATCTTTTCACTGAGAGAATAACAAGCACAACAATAACATAAGCACATCACATGAGACAAGAGACACAAAGAGTTTTGATAGGGGAAACCATAAATGGAGAAAACCCCTCAACTTCCTCTAAGATAGTATCACCACAAGATGTGAAACCCAAAACAGTAAGATGACTTCCCAACACAATAGCAGCCTTCTGTCTTCGTTCAAGCCAAAGTATTTCCTTCTCCAAAGGTGCGCCACACTTGAGAGAGCAAGTGATGTATTTCACAAGTGATAAATAGAGAGACTCTCACTCTCTATTTATATTCATCTGTTCACTTGAATTACATTTTCACACGTAGGCTTGACCTAATAATTACTACTCGAGCCTACACCTTAATTAGTGTATAATAACTCAAGTGCCCCGAAACTGTGGGGACTTACCTAATGACTTGACATGACTTGTTTACATTATTAATCTTCTCGATCGGAACATCGGGGCATGACCACATGAATCAAATACATAATAGAAACATCCCGGAATAAACATCGAGTTACAATATATGAAATACATATAAGATTACATTCCGAAGTTACATATACATCAACACTCCCTCTTAACTAGGAAGGTATTCTTTCGACACAATTTTCAGCACAGGTCTTTTTCGCTGTATCAACTGGATCATCTCGTCTTCAAGTCATCTTCATCTTCAAGTCATCTGGATCTGGATCATCTCTCGATCTGGATCATCATAGTACGTCATCACTAGATCTGGATCATCACTCGATCTGGATCATCATCACTGGACTGGATCTGGATCATCACTCGATCTGGATCACCACTGCTAGATATGGACCATCACTCGATCTGGATCTCTCAGAGTCATCATAACTGGATCTGGATCATAGCTCGATCTGGATCATCTCTGGTCATCATCATATGTGTACTATCTTGTCATAGGAAGTTCTACAGAGCCAGCCCTTTTTCATGCTGGTTGTAGGCCTACTCTCATGTAGGTCTTCGCCCAGCACTTACATTTGACCTACTCGTCAGAAAGGCACGCCCAACACTCACATCTGGTCATGTAGTAAACTACAATCACATCAGAAAGGCCCAGAACTCACATTCAACAGCATGATTGGACATCACATCACTAACATCTGTGAAATGGCTCTACACTTATATCTGACCTACTTGTCAGAAGGGCACAATCCCATCCAGGCTGGAACCACCTCCGCCACAATGATGAAAGAACTCTGTTCTCTTCACCCAGGCAGGAGCCACATCCGCCACAATGATGGAAGACTCCCATCCAGACAAGAACACATCCTATCACAGTGATGAGAGATTTCAGCACTTACATATGACCTACTCGTCAGAAAGGCACATCCATCCAAACAAGAACACATCCTATCACAGTGATGGAAGACTCCCATCCAGACAAGAACACATCCTATCACAGTGATGAGAGATTTCAGCACTTACATCTTACCTACTCGTCAAAAGGGCATGCACTCACATCTGACCTGGTAGGAACTGAATCCTACACCCTCGTCAGAATGGCCCCCAGTCCTAGACTGAGCTACCTGGTAACTGACCAGGTGCCTCCACTCTCCCGGAGAGTGGCAGTTGCCCTTACATCTGTCCTACTCGAGAGAATGGCCAGCACTCACATCTGTCATGGGAGGAACTTAATCCTTTAACCATGACCAGAATGGCTCAACCATTACATCTGACCTACTCGTCAGAATGGCTCTCTTAGTCCTAGACTGAGTCTTCCTGGTAACTGACCAGGTGTCTCCATTCCCAGAATGGCATTTAGCACTCATATCTAACATGGAAGGAACCAAATCCTCTCACCATGACAGAATGGCTCAGCCCTTATCTCTGACCTGCTCATCAGAATGGCTTTGGATCTCTAGCACTCATATCTGACATGGAAGTAACTAAATCCTCTCACCATGACAGAATGGCTCAGCCCTTATATCTGACCTGCTCGTCAGAATGGCTTTGGATCTATAGCACTCATATCTGACATGGAAGGAACTAAATCCTCTCACCATGACAGAATGGCTCAGCCCTTATATCTGACCTGCTCGTCAGAATGGCTTCGGGACTCATCACTTTCCCTAGGAGGAAGCCTCGATCTGGAGAACACCAAGTCTCTCTCTGAAGTACTCGAACTTCAGCCTAGCCAATGGCTTCATCAATACATCAGCTATCTGTTCCTTCGTCGCAACATACAGGAGCTTCACTGCTCCTCTCTGCACCATATCCCTGATATAGTGATACTTGATCTCGATATGCTTCGACTTGTCATGGAACACTGGATTCTCTGACAACTTCACGCAACTATGGTTGTCACAATGTATACAAGTAGCATCCAACTGGAGATCAAATATATCAGACAGTAGCTTTTGTAGCCATACTGCCTCACAACTAGCTGAACAAGCTGCGACATACTCTGCTTCAGCTATACTCAGTGCCACACAGGATTGCTTCCTGCTAAACCAAGAGATCACACCTGATCCCATACTGAAGCAACATCCTTAAGTACTCTTCCTGTCGATGGCACTACCTGCCCAATCTGAATCAACATAACCTTCGAGGTTGATCTTCTGATCCGCATCGTACTTGAGTCCATAATCAACTGTACCCCCTGCGTGCTTTGCAACCATCAGGTGAACATGTCTCAATGTGTTCACAGCAAAGCAAATATCTGGTCTCAGGTACATCAAGGACCCAATCATTTGACGATACATCGTGGCATCAACCGTCTCTGATGAAGCATCACTTAATAGCTTCATGTTCTATGCCATAGGTGTGGTCATGCAGTCCATCATCCTGAATCTCTTCAGGATCTCTACTGCATACTTCCCTTGTCCAAGGAAGATCCCATTTGTACTCTGCCACACCTCCATGCCTAGAACAATAGTGCATCGACACATAACAGGAGCATCACTGGTCTTATGTCTTTAACCTTGAAGA
>LPNX010526203.1:346383-475556 GCA_001517045.1 Pseudotsuga menziesii | reverse complement strand
GATCTCTTCAAATGGAGCTATCCAATGTACTCCTTTTCTGAAAACAGTGGAGGGAAGCTCCCGGAACAGGAAGCCCTAATTTTCTGATTTCTTCTGCAGAAACGCCTGTTACTATTTCTATGATATCTCCGAAATTACTACTCCTCTATGTTGGAAATTTCGTACTGAGGTAACCTCGCATGTCTCTGATCCAACCCCGCATGTTTTATCAGAATTGGTTTCACCATTTTGTATTTATGATCCTTTTCCCAAGGTGACCTGTTACAGGACTGTTCAGAACAGCGAAGTTGTACGGCCTGCCACGTGTCACTGGTTCATCTTCTGAGTCTGATATTTAGAACACAGAAATTAAATTCCGTGCCCTTTCTTGAAAATCTTCAGGAATTCCATTTGGACATCTGTAGCCCAAGATATTGCAGATCTCCCCATGTGTCCTGTTTATGGATGATTTCTAGAAGAGGATGGATCCCTAACTTGGAGAGATCATATCTCCTAGAATATAGCGAATATAAGGCTGATTGTTTGACACAGTGTTCATGAGGATTTTATCTTTGGCCCCTGCAATTTTCAGCTTCTGAAACTTTTCCAATCTCGGAATATAGCGATTGTACCAAAACTTAGCAGTTTTAGTATTTAGGGTTTCTCCTAGCTCAGGGTCAAACTAGGGTTTGACTTTCCCGGAGTTTCACCCAACCAAATTTATTGATCCAGGTCTCTAAACTTCGGTTTTGATGAAAAGAACAATCATATGCTGGTCCCACTCAAAAATTCATCTTCTGTAGAAATCCCTAATTTCCACATCGAAACCGAAAATGCTTGAAATTGAATTCCGCGTCGACAGAAAGACGCACCCTTCAATGGAGAGTCATCTTAGCATACTTTTGCTGAAAATATGCGGAGGAAGATCCACAAAATAGGAATCCCTAGTTCCTATAGCTACACAATGTCTTCTTCTCAGGTTAGCTTTGATACCATGTTAGTTTTTCAACATTTAAGCTAGCATTATGTTAGGATCTTTTCACTGAGAGAATAACAAGCACAACAATAACATAAGCACATCACATGAGACAAGAGACACAAAGAGTTTTGATAGGGGAAACCATAAATGGAGAAAACCCCTCAAATTCCTCTAAGATAGTATCACCACAAGATGTGAAACCCAAAACAGTAAGATGAATTCCCAACACAACAGCAGCCTTATGTCTTCTGTCAAGCCAAAGTATTTCCTTCTCCAAAGGTGCGCCACACTTGAGAGAGCAAGTGATGTATTTCACCAGTGATAAATAGAGAGACTCTCACTCTCTATTTATATTCTTCCGTTGACTTGAAGTGCACTCAACCATGTAGGCTTAACTTACAATTACTTACTCGAGCCTACACCTTAATTAGTGTATAATAACCCAAGTGCCCCATAACTGTGGGGACTTACCTAATGACTTGATATGACTTGATTACATTATTAATCCTCCCGATCGGAACATCGGGGCATGACCACATGACTCAAATACATAATAGAAACATCCCAGAATAAACATCGGGTTACAATATATGAAATACATAGAAGAATACATTCCGAAGTTACATATACATCAACACTTGTTTGGGAGTAGGGACTGGATCTAGATCTAGATCAACCTCAACCTCAATCTCATAAACTGATACAACTAGTTCTACAATACTAGTGGAAACTTCAAAAGAAGTAGATGGAATGCTTTTACCTCTCCTTTAAAGTGGTGGCTGAGAGTGCGCTCGTTCTGAAATTAGAAAGAAGTGACAGAACTCATATTCCTTGGAGGCATGATTTGTAGCACCCTTCGCTATGATGTTCCCAGTAGAGATATATGTGATATCCATTAAGTCATGACCAAATATCACTTGCTTTGGAGGGCCGATGTGATTCATTTGGTCTACAAATAACAAATCTGCAGCTAAGTAGGGCACATAAAGCACATCTTTGAACTTTCCATGTTCAAGATTGATAGAACCCTTCCCTTTGGCTCAAATTTGACTATTATTACCGATCTGAACAATAGGGCCATCAGAAGAATGCAAAGAAGAGAATGATTCTCTAGATGCAACCATATGATTGGAAGCTCCTGAATCAATGAGGAAGGCATGTGTTGTTGAACAACTAGCCTTTACTGCATGGAATCTCTCATCATGTTCTTCAGTTTCTTTTTTATGGTCATCCTTCGTTGCTCCAGCAGATACAATGATGTTATGTTTCTCTAGAAGAGAATCCATTTCATCAATTTTTATTCTCATGCAAGAGCTTTGTGGATGAAATCCCCTTCCACAGTAAGAACAAATAGCATTTCCTTTTCCATTCTTCTTGATTCTCCTTGAACCGGAGAAATGATCTAACTACTGTTTCTCTATAGGAGGCTCATTATTTTGCTTCCCCTTACCATTCGTAGCCTTAGGTCCTCTAGAAACCAATTCTTGATATTTGGAAGATCGAATGATCCCCATTTGGATCAGCTTGTTATACTCATTGGTGAGAGACTCAATCAAGGAATTAAGAGTGGGAATCTTCCAATTTGGTGTAGTGAGATTCCTTGAATGGAAGGTTGATACAAAGACTGAGTATTCTGTGCCATGTTTTGAGAGGATGGCAAGGATTATTTGATAATCCTCCTTCTCAACCTTGTACAGCTTCAATTGGAACACCAGGGAACAGTGAATTTGGTGAAAAAATCATTTAGAGTTTTGAAGTTTCCTGGGTGAAGAGAAATCATCTCATTCTCTAGATGATAGATCCTCAAGTAATCTTTCTTATCAAGCCAGGAATCAAGCTTAACCCAAACCTCTTTAGGAGTCTTCAATCCATTGATGTGGAAGAGAATATCTCTAGTTATTAATAGGCACATACATCCATATGTTTCATCAAGCCTATTCCAATATTTTTCTTTGTCAACATAATGAACTAGCTCTGCCTCTGTTTCCATTGTGAGTATAAAAAGTCTTTTGGAGTGAAGCTGCACCTCCATGTCCTCCTTCCACTAGTGGTAGTTGAAAGGAGTGAGAAGCTACATTGGAAGGGCCATTGTGCTACTATAGCGAATGCAGTGAAGGAGACTAAGCTGTTGTAGCGAATGCAAAGAACGAGACTGAAAAACCTGTAAATCACACAATCAAATAGACAAAGTAAGGTTGACAACCTACACTTTTGGAATTTTCATCACACCCAGCTTAGTTTATCAAGAAATCTTGATAAACAATTCCTTTACTTAGGACTTATGTGGTAAATTCTCCACTTGGAAGGACCAATTTTGCTCAATTTTTCTTTTTATCCAAGTATGAATTTGTAGTAGGAGAAGTGCCTTGTCCTACCAAGGCTCTGATACCATATAATTTGAGCACATAGATATGTGGACCAACACACAACTCACAATATTTATGAGACAATTTTACTTAGAAATTGAAGAATGAAATAGTGCAACAATGGCTTGCTACTGTGAATGCTTTCATTAAACAAAAGTAATTGGATAATTGTTACAATGTCGTAGAATGGATAAATAAGCTCATGAAATTTGAATCCTATATGAGGAAATTCAAATTGGTTTGACTCTACTTGACTGCATGGTTGGCTGAATTTGTCTAACTCACTATCAGAGTTCAACAACCCAACTCAAGTGTCTAATTTAGTCTTAATTATCAATTAACTAGTCTAATTGAATTTAGTAGGTGAGTAAATGTGCCTCATCCATGTGCAGACATTCATAGCTAGCGCTAAATGAATATAACTGCATGTAACTGACTAGAACTAAATGTAACTGACTCCTAACTGAGCTTGACTAGTCACCAACTGAACTCAACTAAAGGAGGTTGGTGCCAGCACTCCTAGTGGCTCCTAAATTGTAGGGATTTATCCAGGAGGATGCTAAAATGACGCATACAAGTGCAGTTAGTGGCAGTTAGCCTCAATTTGTGTTCCCTACACTCTAGTAACTGGTACATGTGGCCCAGTTAGGCCAAGTGGACCCAATGGTGCTAGTGACTAAATATAGACTGAAAGGACTCCTGATTTAGACATAATTGACCAAACTAGACAAGGGAGGATTATAATCCTAACATTTTTAAAACAGTTAAGGGTGAATCCATGAATATGGGTGTCTATTTTTGGGGGTCTTATGAGAAAATAAATTTGATTTTTTCACGTTTTTCAACTTTGGGCGAATGAAAGTGATATTTTTGTTTAGAATTTCACTTTTAAGTAAAAACAAAACTTTTAGAGAATTATGTTACCTTTCTATTCATAATATTTTCAATTTTTTTTATTGATATTTGATATGTCATTTTAGCAAATGTTTGACAGTGTGTCCTTATGAAATTAAAGGACTAAAAAATATTCATGTTTGGTTGCACCTATAAAATCATTGTTAAACTTGTGTTTTGTAAAAAACAAATATGCTACCACAATATACACACAATATACTATTGCGATGACTATAAGTTTGTAACCAATGGATATATATACTAATTATAATATTTTTTTGAATTCAATTAATAGGAAAACCTTGTCGATTTTAAACATGTTTTTTGTTGCACCACTTGTCTCTCAATTCACAATAAAACTTAAAAATCTACGAATACCCTTTTGAAGTAGACAGTGCAATTAACCGCACCATATTTGTTTCAATTTTTTGGTGGTGTATTTTTAAAGTTATATATTTTTCATTTCACCACATTTTGAAAGAGATGAAACTAAAATTGACACATGTTAAGAAACAAAAAAATAGAAATATCAGATGTCACCTATACACAACAAAATCTATACCTACAAAAAAGTAGATTTAATGATGAAACTAAAGGTATCAAGTCCGACAGTCGATTTGTAGTGTAAGGCATCCATTTTACCTTTCAAAAATGGAGAAACCTGAAAACTGTGCAGGTTACAGGTCTCAGAGGTTATTCGACTAAACAATGTTTTTCCATTATGGAGACATTACAAGAAAGTTTGTTCAACCAAAAAACTAAGTGCAAAACAAAATTTCGTCGGCCGAAAAAAATCGTATAAGTAAAATTAAAGAGCCTCATTATTTTCACACCTCTTCATTTCGTATAAGTAAAAATAAAGAGCCTCATTATTTTCACACCTCTTCATTTCATATAAGTAAAACGAAAAAGCCTCATTATTTTCTCACCTCTTCATTTTGTATAAGTAAAAATATTTTTGAAGGGGTTTTCAGAGGATTTATCTTTTGCCAAAGGATTTTTTTTACAAGGTATTTTCTTCTTATTTATTTTCAAAGGGTACATTCAAAGAGTTTTTTCCCAAGGCACTTGTTCCAAAGATTTTGTGTTCTAAAGTATTTTTGGAAAGAAGTTATTTCTTTGCAAGAAGTTTTTCATAGAGTTTTTTTCCAATATATTTTTTGCAAAGTAGGTTATTTCTTTGTAATAGGTTTTTTCCAAATATTTTTTTTGCAAAGTATTTTTGCAATTGAGTTTTTTTTCTAAAATATTTATATAAGTTGTCTTTTCAAAGAAGGTTTTTTTTCAAAGAGTTTTTTTTTCCAATTGTTTTACAAAGAGGATTTCTTTACAAGGTGTTCTTATTTCTTTCCAAGGGTTTTTCAAAAGGAGATTAAGAAATCATGGGCAATAAAATAAATTGTAAAAAAAAATGATCATAAACGTGATGATGATGCTCATAGGTGAAAACAAAAAATTAGAAATAAAGCCAAAAGAGAAAGGGTTGCAGAAACGGAAGAAAGAATTGAAGATATAAGAATAGATTTACATGACACTGTTGCTGAAATGGAAATTGAAAATAGGGTTCAAGAAGAACAAATGGAAGTTAAAGAGACCATTATTGAATATGTAAATAGTGATACATGTTAATGTTGATGAAGTCAATATTGAATATCAAAACCAAGATTGAGAAATTTGGCCTGGTATGTATATATCATGTATTTTCAAAATTCATTTTTTATAATGAATTGTATTTTTGGACATATGTTAAATTAAATATAACTTGATGTATAGGTACTTTCACCATTGATGATGAAATGTTAGAAGACATTGATTGTGACAAATATGGAGAAAAATTACCCATACATGTTGCACGATATCGTGCTACAAAAATTTATGATGATATTCTCAAGGATTGTTCAATAGCAGGACAAGCGCAGATTTTGAGATGTTTATTGGTGTCCAAGAAGTTAGAAGGTGCTACATCATTATTGGGTATTCACAAGGAGATAAAAGAGTCGAAACTAAAACATAATGTGATAGAAAATATAGGTGATGCAGTAAAAAAATTTGGAAAATCCCGAAAGAAAGATACCATTGTTGGACGTAGAGCAATTCAGACAACAATTGTTTCATCTAGTACTAGACAAAAATGTTTGACAAAAAAACTAGCACAAGCAATTGGAACCTCAAGAAAGACATTATACAAGCATAGCAAATTCAAAATGCAAATAGATGAAAATGATAAACTTGTTTTCTGGGAAATGATTTGTAGACAACCTTACAAAGATAGAATGGGAGAAGGTGTTAAAGATATTGTACAGAAATATTGGTTGGAACATGCTTGAGTTTCACCAAATTCAAGGGATGTGATACAACAAAGAGTATCACGAAATGTATATGAATGCCGTCCAAAACATATAATTGAAATGACACAGGTACAATTATTCAATAAATTCAAGGAGGATCATCGTAGAATTAATATGTCGATCACTACATTTGTGCAAAAAAAACCATGATATGTTAGACCAATTACTATGCATGACGGTAACATCCCCGACCCTCTGACCGGTGAAGAGAACACTACTAACACCAAACAAATGGGAAAACATCCCCCATGAACATGAACATGGATAAATGCTGATATCAAAAAGCTCAACATAATACATACTAAGATGCATAAAACATACAAGGATACATAGTTACTCAACATTCAGCAGAAGCAAACATATACATTCCAGCATTCAACATATTCATCACAATTCATGAGACAGTAGATATAATTGCAGAGATGAAACAGTCAGGAGTACTTATCTTTTAATGAATAACTCACCCCACAACCAGCTACATTGCTACAACGTTCCACCCAACCATAGGCCGGCATGCTCATCAATCTCTCAGCAACATTGCCACCTACGAGCTGGGCATGATTCCTCAAGGAATAAGGGTCAATGTAGGCTTACACATAGCCAAGGTACACAAAATAGCCAAACCCACATAGTAGGGTTCACTAGGTCGTCCAGGAGCCAGGAAAGGCTAAACGCTAACTGGTGGTCTCAAACACCATTCTTCTCAAGCACACCCAACCTCTAATCCCACTCGCGATAGTCCAAATACCAAACCCTTCATACTGCAACAAAACAACTCATTCACAGCTCTATGTAAAAGTCAAGGAAAACGGGGTGGAAACCCCAAACAAAAGGTGAACATGGCTCAAGTCCACAAGACAACTCAGAGTGGTTCTTAGCCCTGGCATGGCCAAAAAAACTCAGCAGCAACCCAAAGCTAGGGTACATTAATAGACCAAACTCACAATGAAAAATATGGCAACCTTACACAGTATCAAACAGGGGAAGAAGCAGAACTCCCAGCATAGACATGGGAGGACCCGACCAACGGGTGTGGAAATCAACGGCCGCCCAACATCTCAAATACCATAGCACACATCTCCTCAATGCAAACGAAGAAGAGGGTTACATAAACAAAAATGTGGAAAGAACCAATTCTCCATCAATCTGTGTGTGAGGGAAAGGACGCAACCAACAAAATAGGGAAAAACAACAGCTCACGAACAACAAAATACAGCCACAGTAGTCCTTCACCGTTTGGAAAAGGTGGAGGCCAAAAATGTTGACTCCATGCATGAGGTAGATTAACCGGCCCCCTCTACGCATTCCCTACGTGAGAGTGAACCCCCCTAATGGAGAGAATGGCTTCGTGGAGAGAATGGCGGTGGTGGTTTTCTTACCAACGTATGGTAAACCCTATGGTGGATTGTGCATGTGGGTAAGGACTGATAGTCCTGCCAACATCCACTCCCAGCCATAACTTCCTCAAATACTCAACAAAACACTAAAGTGGTTGGATGAGACAAGGGAAGATGGGAAAATCAAACACGGTGGTCACACATGGATTTCCCCCGCATAGCCCAATGTTTGACATCCCCCACCCTTATCCTTTGAAATCATGCCCTTTTCATTTTAACGTTGCACCCTCGTACCTAGCTATAGGTTTATTTTAATTGATGTGTGTATTTACATGACGCCAAACTATAATGTGCCAAATAGCACAATATACCATCAGCAACTATCCCTATTGCCGAAACATACACAACCAAATCAATGGTGGGGCTTTTGCCTTTAGCTCCTTAACACGATTAATTACAATATATACATCATTTATCTTTTAATGCAGATGGGGTCAAAACCAGGGTGTTACATTCCCCTCCCCCCTGGAATAACACCATACTCGATGTTCCAATACATAGGAATACATATACAATTTGCACATCAAAATTTTCAAAACTTTGCAGATCTATCCCATGTTCAATTATTTACTTTGAACGTTTAGGACCGCCCCCTTAGCTTCCATGAAATTCTCCTGCTGGTTCTCAGCTTTCAGCTTATCCCGAAGTCTAGGAACTTTGTAGCTGTTGCCCTCTTCATGTTCCCTCATTGGGCAATCCCGGCGTAAATGATGTCCTCTGCATCCAAAGCATTTCACTGGCTGCTTCATCTTTACCTGCTCAATTTCTTTTGAATCTTCATGCCTGGAACATTTCTTAATGGGTCTCTTGGATGAATGTCCCATCACTGATCCACCTTCCTTTCTCGTGTCGATTGATCCTTGAAGGATTTTCACCTCCCTTTGCAAACCAATAGAGTCTTGCAAAATCTGGTGGTTCATTTAATTCTTCCTTTTCTGAAGCATCTCCCCAAGATTTTCTTGGGTCTTAGCAATCATTTGAAGGAGACTTCTAGCCAAGTCCAACAACTTTTGATCTGCTACCATGATCAATGTGCACCACCGGGTTTCACTTTTCTCACGTGTGAAATGCACCATTGAAATTCTGTTAGACCAAGCATAATATAGATATTAAAATCAGTCAGTCAATTACCCAATTGGCATGACAGTCCAAGTCTCATCAAGGAGACTTTCATATTTTTCATTCATTCCCAACAGGAACATGAGCTTGTTCATGTCCAGTCTTGGGCAGGGAATTAACTACTCCAGTATTCACAATTTACTTTCAGCAAATACACACATTCCATTTTCATTCATACATGCATTCAACAATCTTTTGTTTTTCACCATATATATATATATATATATATATATAATTAAAAGGAAATAGAGAGCAGCAAGAATTTTTCCCCTTTATGTTTTGTTCCATCCTGGAACCCACACCATCGTTGTGGCTTTTCATGCTCTTAGCCTCTTTCACTTCACCGTGAATGCTGTACCAATCCCTCTTGGTCATGACACTTAGTGTCTTCGGTCTATTCCAGACCTCTAAACCATGGAGGCTCCCCACATGGTTTCCTTGGCTGCTAGGAACTTCATAGTCTCACTAGCACCTTTTTCATTGCCGCTCATTTCAAGCTTTCTAGGGCAGTCACATGTCCACATTCACCCCTAAGATGCTCTCATAGTCCTCGCTCCCAGCGATACCTATATACAAACATTGAATAGATTCACATGTTTAGTTTATTCTCATCATTTTTATCTCTAGAAGAAAATCTTAAAACATCATAACCAAATCATATACACATGTATATTCATAAGCAAAATAATTCAATACTTATCTGTATTGTGCATTTCCTCATTGGTCCACAGGATCTTGCTTCGCTTTGCAAGCTTTGGGATCGCCTATGGACTTGGATGTTAGGTCATCATGTAGGCTACTCCTCAACATCAAATAATTCATGTCCAGCCAGTACACCCTCATGTCAACTGGGCTTGGAACTTTACCACGACCATTTCTAGGTCCAGGATCTACTATGGATCCCCAGGCATATAACAACCCAATATACACTTATACCAACAATAATACATACACTTATATCAACAATAATGCACACTTATATAAACAATAACCCTTACTCTGCAATCCCTCACAACAACCGTTTGCCTTTTCTCTTTAGGGTGTAACACCGAACTACATCTATTTAGCCTGTCAACACAAGCAATATAAGCAAACTCGTCAACATTATTGCTCTAAAATTGTAATCATATTTCATATCATTCACTATCAAGTATTGAGACACCAAGAGTGCATCCACTCCCTAGGGTGTAGTCAATATTGAAAACCCTGTCATGACTCAACATCGAAAAAGTGTTCACCCTTTCCCGGTGGGTGCCATGTAGGCCCTATTCATACTCAATCAATCGGTCATAATGGAACTAAAATCAAAATAGGTTCTGCATATGGAATTTTAATAATTTGACATGAATATTCTTAGAAAGGGTCACATAACACTTATCCATTTGCCGACGTAGTATTCCTTTGTTAAGGAGGAATGGGGATCTTTTCTCCGAGTTGACAGTCCCTCAGTTAGCCATCCCAACTCCTTTTTAGATTTCATATCCACACATGTCTTACCGACATAATCTATACCATATCACTCATGTTTCTTACCAAACATGTAGTGTAGATGAGACATTTCCAAAATGTCTAATGGAGTTTTACCCGAAACCCATTTCCAAGATAAGGGAAAACCTTCCCATGAATTTTGGCTCCTGTAGGCCATCACACATGATCTTCCTACAGTGTGTACCCCTGGCACATTCATCAAATAACAAAACAATCAATCATTATCTGATGATACAACCCAAATTGATTGTTCCATAAGCAAGAAATGACATTAGTAATCAAATTCAATAGGAATTTGCAATTCTTTCTACTACAGAAATTAGTTTGCTTGGTAAAGAGGTGATCCTCAATTGTGGGTCTCTTGTAAGAAGCACCACTATGCCCATTAAGTAGCACCATGAATGGGAGACGGTGGTTCAGGAATACCTTCTAAATGGTCTCCCATGGTGTGTGAATCAATGTGCGAAATAGTCCGCCTGGACTGTCTAGGTCTCTCTCCAAAAGGAGGAGGAAAAGTAGAAGGCAGAAGTCCTACTAAATGACGAGAACGGCAAGGAGCCGCACCCAAATCCACAATGACTCAAAAAATAGAAAAGAATCTCTATTCACATAAACCCTAAGCCAACTATCATGCATAGAGCAATCACTAATAAAATCTAAAGCCAAATGCACACAAACAAGGGCTGGATAAATGAGCTCCTGAATGAAGCAGGTATGTCTCTCCTAGGAGAGGCTTGAGAATCCCATACACAACAAGCGGAGGTACGTAAACAATTATTTTTGCCCTTATCTTCAACACGTAAAGCGACTGTGATGTTCAAAACCAACCTGCCCGGGACACCCGTAGAATAACCCCTACAAAGTACCCCCTTGATATCCTAGGTAAGGCCACTAAGGTCACCTCAATATAATAAATGCTCAAGCAAATAGTCGTAGGTGGGATTGACCATATGGGCAGGGTAGCAAATCCCAAAACTCTTGAAAGAGCCCCTAGATACGAATACAATCTTGGAAATATCTCCGGTGCTACACTGGCTCATGCTTAACTCCTTTTTGAGAGGAGGATCCTGAGAAACACTGGTTATACCAAGGATTTCACACACTCACCTGGATAGACACATACGTGTTGTTGTTTAGTTATCTTGGAGAATTAACTTACAATGAACTATTCCAAGATCCTAAAACCTAAGCTTGTTGGTGCACCCTAGAAAAGAAAAGATTGTAATTCATTTTAATTTAGCATTGATTTTAGTTGGATTTATTACTCAAAATAGGGATATGATCGTGCAACTAATGGTGTTATGACGCAACATGAAGTAAAATGCACGCCTAGCAATCAATGCAAATGCATTGTGTCCATGAAAACAGGGTATGCTACTACGTGAAATGCACAATTTTTCTTCAAATGATGAATGCAAGTTTTTCTATATGAAGTCCTAACTAGTACTCCAAAACAAATCTAGTGCAAGTACAATGCAAAGATGCAAAATGCAATGCATGATGATAAGCAAATGTTTTGGGGTTTTTTGTAATAAACTGAGATGCAAAAAGCAAAAGAATGATTCTACAACCGCTAGACTCTGCAAGCACCCATAAAAAACAATCAAGCAAAGCACTAAGGTAAAAGAACTCTAATGCACTAATCTCAAACAAAAAATCGAAAATGCCATGACAAGAACCTTCTTAAAAAAGAAATTAGCCTAAAAAAAAAACATTCATGGTCAGAAACAGAGGTCTAAACAGACTCAAGCAATGCCAAAGGAGACTCAGCAAATATCAGAATTCACCTAGCAAGCAATTAAATCCCACAAAAAGGAAAAAGCAAGGGCATACGCGACTATTCGCAGTAAACCTGTGTGTATATGCGGAAATCGTAGAGAAACCCACGTGTATACGCGACTGTGAGTTAAAAAATCATGTATAGGAAGAAAGGTGCATAAACTCAAGGCAAACAAACAGGCTGAGACAAACTTCACACCAATCAAACACTACTAGGCGTACATGCCCCGAGGCCCAACATAGAAACAAGAGAGAAAGAGCAATTCAAATTCATTGAATGCCGATAAAACAACCCCCAAAGGACAACTACTAGGAACTCCCTAGTGGAGTCGCCAATTCTGTTACGGAGAGAAATTCCTATGGCTTGGGGTACCACAACAAACAGCTTGACACCAGAAATCAATCTTTTCCAATATGCAATAGAAATTAAATGTCTAACACTAAAGGATCAGACCTCGTAGCTTATTCCGGACGGTTGAAGTAGATCCTCATTGAGCTTTCCAACTTCAGCTTGAATTGAAATATTACTTCCTCAAAAACAAGTAAACAACATAAGCATTCTATATATCATGGTGTTAGATCTATTCTAGCATATATAATCAATAATGTATAAGCATTTGACATAATCCCATGGATAAAATATTCATTCAAACACACACAATTGGATAGGAAAAGATATTTCTATTAATATAAATCAGAGATTACAAGATACAACCTTTGATAGCACGTCTGCGAACCAAAGAAACTGAATCCCCCACTTGGGCCTCCACCACCTCAATCCTCCATCTCTTGATAGCAAGCTCACAAGCAAAAGGCAAGCTTGGGAAGAACACACTAGTGCTCCAAGGGACAAAGGGATGCAGACTCAAGCATAAGTTCCACCAACAATGGACTATAGTTTATTTGCTCTCAATTCTCTCCTTTTTCCTTGAATGTACCAAGGGGTTCCTTATATAGCTTCCAAAGGGGTAATGAAAGGACGAATCCGAGCGATCTCAAGGCATAGGGAAGGCCAGGAGTCAAATGAGTTGGATCCATGTCAAGGAAAACTCCAAAAGGATTTTGATTATGCACACATCCCGATGTACACCGTTTTAGTGGTCAAACCCACGTATATACATGCTTATAGGTTTAAAAGTCACGTGTATCATTTTTCACATGATTTTAGGGATGATCAAGAAAACATCAAAGGACAAAAATTGGTCCATGAGGTCTAAGGAGTCTACAGTGCGACAGGGGAAGGCCATACAAAGTGTGATTCACCTGTAGTGGTGAAATTTGCTATAATAGATGCCCACTAATGTGTGAGGTTAGAGGGGTCATATGATGGCCGGAATACATTATAAGTCCATCCCAGAAGTGGAGTGATGAAGGATCCCAAATGGAAGACCAACCACCCAATCAGCATAGTACACTAATACAACTCTACACATAACTGGAAGTACATATAACAGTCCCAGATACATAAGAGTACAATGGCCATGAATAGGCATGATACATGATATCACATATGTGGTCATCTCCACGTATAATATACATAGATCAGAATCTCCATGATGAAGATATACAAAGTACCATGATCTCCATAATGGCTAGAAATATCTAACATATACTAGAATCAAGTCACGAGAACTAAAATCTCATGAACACTGGCACGATCAAGGAGGTAGCATATAAGAGATGTCACCAATCTAGAAAGTCTTCTACACAAACCGCTATGAGTACATGTCCTACTATGCGAATAGAGGTGTCGAGGTCAAACATAGTAGTCCATCATCTGATTACCGGTCATTAATGTATACCATTAACAGATGTGAGATCACCCACCGGTAATGAAAATCAGAATCAAGGTACTAGAGTGCAAACTAACAAGTGTGAATAAATGTGTTGAGGTCAAACACTTGAGATGATCCATCGATCAGGGGACATTAATGGATTCCCAAAAATTGTTGATGGTGAGAGAAACTGCCACTGATGATTGCAAGTCTCAAGGCACTCAAAATGAATCTAGATTCCAATCCCAGAATAAATGATTTGAATTCGATGGGATGAAATCTGCTAGAATAAGGGCATTAAGGCATCCCCCATCATCCAACATGAGGTACTCAGCAAAGCTGTATAATGTGGAATGACTTGATCATAGGGTGCATGATCTAGTAACTGTACCGAGAATGGCCGACATGCAAAGTCAAGATTACTAAGGGATGGCTGACTCAGGCTTAAACTTCCTTCAAACAAGATCATAACAGCATATGGTGACTGAATGAAGTCAGCATAGACTCAATATATAAACTGGGACATCTCTACGACACAGGAGGCATCGACAAAGGCTCCATAGGGACTGGAAGCTTAACCAGATGGTGGAGATAAACTCAGATAAATGAGTATACATCCTCAAGTCAAACTATAACCCAACCAATGTATGTGATATATAGTGCTCTGTTTGAAGGCGACATGACTCAACAACTCCCACAGATAATCTAGGAAATCTAGCTGATGGAATCCACTACCGTTTCTTTCAGGTATTTACTCATGCTCTCCTCTTTTATTTTGATATAATTTTTATGGATTTCCATGGTCAAATGAGGTTTCTAGGCCAACCCAAAATGGGCGCTATAGCCCACATGAAAATCGAGGTTTTTTTCACGTATAGGGCTGGATATACGGGGAAAATGGCCTCAAACCCGCGTACATACATGGTTGTTTTGAAAACAGTCGCGTATGAGGATGCATATATGGTTTTTTCGATAAACTAATGGTCAAATTTGCAATTTCTTGTGCCGGATGGTCCTAGAGTGGAGAGAGAGTCAACATGGTGAAGTAGAGGAAGCAATAAGGGCTGACTTGATGGCTCAACAAGCTCTATGTGCATGTGGACTCTACAAGTTTTGGTGTCTTGGTGGTTTGAGGGCCAAACCAAGACTATTACAGATGCTGGTGGATTACTGGGATCCATACTCGGAGTCCTTCCATATAGATGGGATGTCCCTCACCATAGAGGTGGAGGACATATACTTCATTACAGGGCTTTCTAGACGAGGGGAAGTGGTGAACCTTCATTCCCATGGTGGGCCAGGAGGTGGCCTAACTATCAACGAGTACATTGTGGTGTACTATTATTCTAACATAGAGAAGGTGGGGAGTTAGGTCCCTACCAATGCTATACAGGTGTTGGGCCTAAAGGCCATATTATTGACACTGGGCAGGATAGCAGGCTTGGTATCACTCCATTAGGCCTCGCGGCCTCTGATGTTTTATGCATTGGAGTGCATGAGACTCATGATCTACGACTGGAGCACTACACTACTGAGCAACATGAAACATCAGCTCAGTGAGTGTAAGGTAGGCAGAGTGTAGAACTTCAGGTTCAGCAGTATTTTGAGCACGTTTTTCTTCGAGCGTGTTCCAGGATTTAGCCCCAGAGTGGACGTTCCTCTTCACGGGGTTCAAGATCTGGCCTAACGGCACTGGGTAGATGCTATGCACAGACTAGGGGGTGGTAGGGTGGCCAACACTTATCCAGTTGAGTTCTTTTCATGGTGGCGACGATAGATAGTTGCCATCAATGACTACCCCTATGCAAGGATAGATTTCCAGGGGGACTCGGAAATCCCGTTACCACCAAGATCGGCATATGGCGATAGAGGTAACGAATCTTGACCCTCTCTTTATAACTTTTGAGTTATTTAATTTTTTTATATTTTCTTGATTATATGGAATCAAAAAGACATATTTTTGGGTGATGATACATAGTGACATCTACCATTTGTGTGCATATGTGGGACCACGAGGGCCAGAAGGCTTCCCTCATCATAGACAGAGGGGAAGAGGAGATGACATCACAGGTTTGGATGTAGAGCGGACACTCCAGAGCATTCATACCAATTTTGTGAGATTGACACATAGATTTCCCATGGAGCAAGTCAAGGACTTGCCTGAGGCAATGCAGTGGCAGGTGATGGGTGTACCACGTGCATGGGTGCGTTTATTTCGACGGCTAGCTAGAGCCATAGTGACCTTCCATGATCACAACCCTCCTCCTCCTCCACAATATTAGACACTTGGGAGTGTATACATTTTGTACGATCGTGTATTATATGATGGTGGCTTGAAAGCCCCGATTTTGTATCATGAAACTATGTATTATCACATTTTTTATGTATATATAAAAAGTTCTATGGTTATCGATTTATTTATTTACATGTGTAAAAATTGTGTTTGTGATTAGTTTATTGTGAATGAAACAAATTCTAATCTAACACGTAGTTAGCGTATGAGTCAGCAACCTGATTATTATTTCTTAGAATATGTATATATGTTATAGTGTCAAATTGTCGTTCTAACAATCTCACACGTAAGAATCTTCTCAATAACATCAGATCTCTAACATGGTACAAACCATTGAGCTGTGATACTACTAACTATGAATCAAGATGTACCTCAAGAGATAGAATGCCATGTAAAATGTCATCCCATAGAAGCTCGATAACAGCGTTGTATTCAGAAACATTGTTGGAAGATGGCCACAGACATACACCTCCTGAAGACAGTACCTGACCCATAGGAGTATAAATCACCTAAGTAGAGGAGGCTGAGTGTTGAGTGTGACAGATTGCGCCATCCGCAAATCCTATGTAGATGGAATATTCCATTGACATCTGCCAAAATAAACGGAAACTAATCACAAACCCGATCACGATAAGAAAAGACCTAACTATGCAAAGTTGTACACTAATATAAAATAAGCAGCCTTGGCTAAAGGTTATGCATATTATTTCTTGAGATAGATCCCATTTCTAGGCTCCGCCAAGGCCATCCCTTCATAATCCACCAACGCATACGCACCCTTCTCTAACACGCGCTTGACCATGTAAGGACCACGCCATATAGGATTAAATTTTCCCGCCCCCAAGGGTTCTTTCGGTTGATCCCACAAAAGGACCAAGTCTCCTTCACTA
Organism: Pseudotsuga menziesii; assembly: GCA_001517045.1. Classification (NCBI taxonomy): domain Eukaryota; kingdom Viridiplantae; phylum Streptophyta; class Pinopsida; order Pinales; family Pinaceae; genus Pseudotsuga; species Pseudotsuga menziesii. The sequence continues at coordinate 458,249 of LPNX010526203.1, read as the reverse complement.
AACCTCCTTGGATAGACAAATTTATCATACTAGACCTTTACGCGACGTTTATTGACTTCTAGAGCCACCAAGGCATCTTGACGCTGCTCATCAAGTTGCTCAAGGTGAACCAAATGCTCTTCCAATGGGGAAGTGTCCGGTAAGAGTTCTATAGCTAGCTTGAATGAAGGAATCTCGTATTCAACCAGCAATATCGACTCCACTCCATGTACAAGCTAATATGGAGAAAAACTAGTAGCAGTCTTAACAGCGGTTTGATATGCCCACAAAGCAAGATATAACATAATGTGCCAATTGTTCTTGCTTTGTGCGATGGTTCATTGGAGAATGGATTTGAGTGATTTATTCATTGCCTCTACCTATCCATTCCCTTGAGGGTAGTAAGAAGAGGAGTGCTCTTACTTATACCCTAACTTGGATGCCAACTCTTCCATCATACGCTTCTGAAAGTGCGAGCCATGGTCAGTGACAAGCACTTTCAGAATCCCGAACCGAGTAATAATTTGGTTGAACACAAAGTGAGTGGCTGTCTCACTGTTGGATTTTACTATAGGCATATCCCCAGCCCATTTCGTGAAGTAATCAACAGCCACTATAATATGATGGTGCCCCCCAGGCGAAGCTGGGTTGCAATCCATAAAACTGATCCCCCACTTAGTGAAGGAACCAGCGGTGACAATGGGATTTAACGGGGCAGGTTTCAAGCACATATTACATGTGAGTACCTGATAAGGGTGGCACCTCTTGACCGCATCAACACAATCCTTAAAGATCGATGGCTAGAAATAGCCCGCTCTCAAAATCTTTTGAGCTGTAGAAAGCCTAGATAAATGACCACCACACGCCCCTCTGTGGCAATCATTCAGCACTACCTCATCCTCTTCATGAGTTAAACAATGTCGTAAAATGGAATCTAACCCATGACAGTACAAAGTATTGTCCACTATGATGTAGTTCTTATAGATGTGACGTAATCGTCCTCGTTCATCTTGTGAGAGGTGAGTAGGGGTCTTTAGTGTTTGTAAATATATTATGATATCCCCATACCATGGGTCTAACATTGAGATTAATAATATGTGTTCATTGACAAACATATCTTCACAAACCAACTCCTCAGCCTCGCTCGGGAAATCCAATATAAGCTCTGCAAAAATTAAATACTTCTTCGACTTTGCCAAAACAAACTCGAGATCAAATTCTTGCAGAATGACAATCCATTTATTATATTTTCCCCCAATCATCCTTTTGGTGAGGATGAATTGAAATGTATTGACCATGGGCCACAACCAAGGTATGGTGAAGGATAATATAATGTCTCAATCGCAGAACCGCATGTACGGTAGCTAAAGCAAGCTTCTCTACATGAGAATATTGAATCTCTGTGTCAATAAGGTTTTGGCTCAAATAATATATGACATGCTCATGGAGCTCCTCATCCTCTTGAACCAAGAACATACCAATCGTCTCTAAGGATGCGGCCACATATAATAGAAAATCGTGGCTATAATCCGGGGGACTAATCACCTAGGCCGATGCTAGGGCTCGCTTGAGTGCATCTAAAGAATCTTGGGCTCGCTCATCCCAATAAAAGGGGGTGTCCTTCTTGAAGAGACGCATGAAGCCTCTAGTCAAATTGGCAAAGTTGACAACAAATATTCGTAAGAAGTTTTCCATGCCTTGCAAACACTAAAGATGACAAATATTCTTCGGGGGAGACAATTGAAGTATTGCCTCAACCTTCAAAGGGTCGACTCTTATACCCTCTTTAGAAACGATGAACCCTAACAAATGCCCTAACTTGACACAAAATATGCACTTGTGAGGATTTAATCTAACCGAATAGTGGCGGCATCTTTCGAATACCAATCTCAAGTGATAGGGATGACACATTCTCATGCGAGAATGAGCAGCGAGGTCATCCAAAAATACTTCGATAATTGACTAGAGATCATGGAAGATCAAGGTCATTTCCTGCTGAAATGTAGCTCCGTCGTTTTTAAGGCCGAAAGGCATTTTTTGATATGCAAACATTCCCCAAGGACAAATAAATGCAGTATTATGTTGGTCCTCAGGTTTAATCTGTATCTGATTATATCCGAAAAATCCATCCATAAAGGAGAACACCTCGCTACCCGCACACTCATCCAAAATATGATCTATAAATGGTGTGGGGAAGTTGTCCTTAGGACAGGTACGATTCAAATCATGGAAATTAGTACATATACAGATCGTTCCCTGCTTCTTATCCACCGGAACGGGGTTTGAAACCCACTCTTTCAAGGGAATGGGATAGATGAAACCACCTTTCAATAGCTCTCTATCTCTGCCTTAATCGCGGGTGCTTTCCTAGGATTCACTGTACATAAACATTGTCAAACAAGCTTAGCATTGGGGTAAGTCTTAATCTCATGCTCAACAATACGAGGGTCAATACTTGGCATCTGATCACGAGACCAAGCAAAAATATCATGGAATTCCTTAAATAGCTCGGTATATTCCAGAATCTCAGCATGGGAACATTCTGCCCCAATATAGACATTCTCTATCATGCCAGGATTGCAATAGATGTTGATAGGAATCGTTGAAGATATGTTTTCCATGTTTCCATTAGCCATCAGACCAGGAGAGCTTAATGGAACCACAGGACTATCAACTCTCTAACTAAGAACCGCCCTAAAATCCTCACGCTCCAAGCGGTCAAGCTCTAGAAGAAAGTATGATCTATGATGGAGTTCCTCTCATGGTGGCTCAACTCCTGACATAGCCTCAATAATCACTTCATCTGAGGGGAAACCATATCAAGGTAGTCGTGTGCATGAGAAGATTGTACTGCCCATGCCGATAGCACATAAGGGTCCTCCTCCTCCGTCCAGGAAGAGCAACACACTTGAGATTAGCTTGATAAGATATCATAGCTACAGGCAACGGTACGTTCATCTCGACGGGCTCACTCGAAGTACTTGGTGTAGAAAGAATCCAAGAATCTTCCATATGACTCGTGTGAAAAGACACCGATGTTGTAGATGTTAAAGCCTAATTGGAACTAGATCCTATCATGAGGATCGATGCAGGACAACTAAAGATTCCCATGAGGGATGGATACATGCCTACACCCACACTCCCAGTTGTCGGTTGAGAGTGCTCAACAATCAAGATCGAAGCTCCCGAAGATGCGGTAACAGACAGATTCTTGAATGTCGTTTGATCAATCATTACGATCTTCTCGTTATGTGGAAAGCATACAATGCGGAACACGAAAGAAGAAACGGCTTGCATATTGTACATCCAGTTCCTACCTAGAAAGAGATTGTAATCAAGGGGTGCATCAACCACCTCAACCTCTATCGCAATGGTCTTCCCCCCAAAATGAAATTTAAAGGAAGGAAGGATGTCGTGCGGCCTAAAATATCTCCCATCGAAAGCAGTTAACATAGTTGCTAACTTAGACAGCTCAGGAGAACCCATACCCTTCCAACAAGATAAAGACATCACAGAAGCAGCAGCACCCTCGTCAATCACAGTGCACTTGATGGTCAGATTAAGACATTCTACGTGAACCAAAAGAGACACATAGTAGGGCAAGTGAGGCTAAAGTCCTACGGTTTCAAATTTGATCACAGTGGAAGAATCATCATCGTTCACACCAAGGGCAGAAAGCAACACCTTCCTTTGCGAAGGACAACTCTGAAGAACTTCCAATGCAGACATCGCACAAGGAGTGTGGCCAAAATCCTCAACAACTAAATAGTTTTGGGCGGCTCGGGCATTTTCATTATGCCCTGAACGCTTAAGGACTCCCTTGGGAATGCAAGGTGTAGTCTTAGGTTTATCCATAGGTTTATCAATGCGCAAAGGGGACCCTGGTGGATCAGGCTCTTTGCCTGGGATGAGTTGTGATGAACCATAATCTTTCGCAAGGGTCACAACTTTCGTAACACAGACCATGTTAATGCACCCAGGACCACTACCCTCCAGCGGATCATGATCATCACCAGATTGGTCATGGGACTTCGAGTTCATATTTTGATTATGCAGTAAAGGGTTAGTTAGCACAGCTGGGCCCTATGTCAATAATCTTGAAGATTCTTCAATAGGAGGGCACAAGTAAGTGAGGTGATCGTCCTTACATAACTTGCAAGGGAACTTAACCTTATGTTTATCTTGCTCGCCCCCCCCAGCATTCCATTCGTTCTTGTCATTATTGTTAGCATTCTCACTCTTATTCCCACCCTTTTGATTATTTTTACCCTTTTTTCTATTCCGTCTGAGCTGCTGGTTACCCTTTTGGTCCGATGATTACACAGAAAGTACACTCATCATTTGGGTGGGTTAAGATGAAGTCGTAGCTTGTCCTGAAGCAGATTGGTTGATTGACAATTGACTAACCTATTTTGCAACTGAATCCACAGGTTTCTCACTTGCACAGCCCACAATTCCATCGACATGTGGTCCGGGTTTGACTTTGGGATCGAAACTGGAACGATGAGCAATGGGAATAATCTCATACAAAAAACCAGACTAAGCATAAATCAAGTCCAGTTCTTGTGCCCTAAAAATCGTTTGTTCCTCATTCTGCACTCTAGATGTGGAAACATCCTTTACTATATATGGCAATAACAACTTGAGGCACCACTCGAGGAGGAACTCGGGCGGTATAAAAGATTTAATTAACCTCTTCTGTCTATACCTCTCTTGAATATGATCAGAGATATATGTGGCTTTATCTTGCCGAAATGTCAACAAGAGTTTAGTACCAATGTCATAATGGACTTGTAGCTAGAAGTGATTAAGAAAAGTCATCGCAAGGTCATCAAACAAAGCAAAATCTCCCCTAGGTAACTCTATATACCACTTCGTGGCAAGCCCTGTAAGGGTGCATTGAAATAGTCTCAGACGGACTGAGTCCTGATGTAAGGAATTTGAAGAGCACCATAGGGGAAATGTAGTAATGTGTTCGCTCGGATCCTCTCTCGGTTTTCCTTCGAACTTAGGTATATCCAAAGGAAGTTTGGTAGGGACAGCCGGCCAAGCCGGGTCATGAGCCACAGGATCATTCGTTAGTCTCGAAAAGTCAGGAAGATTGAGCATTGTGAGGAAAGGGATCCTAGGATGATGAGGTCAATGGACCGCTCCCTGATTCATATAGGGCTGGTTACAACCATGGCCTTGGCCATAGTGCCCTCCTCTCGTATGACCCATGTAGGGTGGCATGGAAGCACCATAGTGCGGTGGACCTTGACTAGTAGGAGATACAAAGCCATAATTAGGAGAGTAAGCAGGTTGTTGATACCTGCCTCCATAAGGTGGAGAACCGTGTCCATACTACGTCCCATAATAGGGTCCATAAGTCATCGCATGTGATGCCCCACTCTGTATGTAGGAATATACGGTCTAGAAGTAGGGATATACATATCGGAAGTTGGGATATATACCCTGGAAGTCGTAACATGACCTCTATAAGTATGAACATAGCCTCTCGAAGAAACAGGCGGTATGTAAACTTGAGACACAATTGGTCTAGTTACCACAGTAAATACCTGACTCGTAGCCATGTGCCAACTCGAAGGACCACGCGAATAAAGCAGAGGATGTACATTTGAAGAACTAGGGAGCGAGGATGAAGGAATCTGAGTGATAAAGTACGTGCTACCACCTATAATCACTCATCTCGGATCGGGTATCCTAATTGGATCGCTAACCCTAGACCTAGGAGGGATACGTGATGTAAATTCCACCACTGAGATGGAAGGTGCAATGTGACTAGTGCTCCCAAACCTCTCCACATGGTAAGGAATGAGAGTTCCCCCAGGCATAGTGTTAGGCTTAAAGTTGGATTCGGCATGAAATGCCAATTCATGTGCAGGGAAACCAGACATAGCATAACTACCGTAGCTAGTGCTGGCGGGTTCAAAATGAGTCTCGACATCCTCCAACATTCCATACGAGTAACACATCAATGGGTAATCAACCCAAGAGTGAGTAGGTCCATCATGCATAGTTCCTATCTTAGAAATCACGGGACCTAACTCAGCCAAGTCGGGTGAAGGATCGTAAGTAGGAGGAAACTCCCCATCGTCTACATGAATGGGAGAAGGTGGTTCAGGAATACCTTCTAAATGGTCTCCCATGGTGTGTGAATCAATGTGCGAAATAGTACACGTGGACTGTCTAGGTCTCTCTCCCAAAGGAAGAGGAGAAGTAGAAGGTGGAAGTCCTACTAAACAACAAGAATGGCGAGGAGCCACACCCGAATCCATAATGACTCAAAAAATATAAAAGACTCTCTGTTTACGTAAAACCTAGGCCAACTATCATGCATAGAGAAATCACTAATAAAATCTAAATCCAAATGCAGGATAACAAGGGCTAGATAAATGAGCTCCCGAATGAAGTAGGTATGTCTCGCCTAGGAGAGGCTTGAGACTCCCATACACAACAAGCGGAGGTACGTAACCAATTATTGTGGCCCTCAGCTTCAACGCATAAAGTGACTATGCTGTTCAACCCCAACCTGGCCGGGACACCCATAGAATAACCCCTGCAAGGTACCCCCTCGAGATCCTAGGTAAGGCCACTAAGGACACCTCAATATAATCAATGCTCAGGCCGACAGTCGCAGGTGGGATTGACCGTATGGGCAAGGTAGCAAAGCCCAAAACTCTTGAAAGAGCCCCCAGATATGAACACAATCCTAGAAATATCTCTGGTGCTACTTAGTTATGACTAGGGGTCATCCCAATCAATAACCATTCACATTTGCTCGTGCTTAACTCCCTTTTTAGAGGAGGATCCTGAGAAACACTAGTTATACCAAGGATTTCACACACTCACCTAGACAGACACATACATGTTGTTGTTAAGCGATCTTGTAGAATTAACTTACAATGAACTATTCCAAGATCCTAAAACCTAAGCTTGTTGGTGCACCTTAGAAAAGAAAAGAGTGTAATTCATTTTAATTTAGCGTTGATTTTAGTTGGCTTTATTACTCAAATTAGGGATATGATCGTGCAACTAATGGTGTTATGACGCAACATGAAGTAAAATGCACACCTAACAATCAACGCAAATGCATTGTGTCCATGAAAACAGGGTATGCTACTACGTGAAATGCACAATTTCTCTTCAAATGATGAATGCAAATTTTCCTATATGAAGTACTAACTAGTACTCCAAAGCAAATCTAGTGCAAGTACAACGCAAAGATGCAAAATGCAATGCATGATGATAAGCAAATGTTTTTGGATTTTTTGTAATAAAATGAGATGCAAAAAACAAAAGAATGATTCTACAACCGCTAGACTATGCAAGCACCCATAAACAACACTCAAACAAAGCACTAAGGTAAAAGAACTCTAATGCACTAATCCCAAACAAAAAATCAAAAATGCCATGACAAGAACCTTCTTAAAAAAAATTAGCCTAAAAAAAAATGTTCCTGGTCAGAAACAGAGGTCTAAACAGACTCAGGCAGTGCCAAAGGAGACTCAACAAATATCAAAATTCACCCAGCAACCAATTAACTCCCACAAAAATGCAAAAACAAGGGCATACGTGACTGTTCACAGTAAACCCACATGTATACGCAGAAATCGTAGAGAAACCCACGTGTATACGCGACTATGAGTTAAAAACTCATGTACATGAAGAAATGTGCATAAATTCAAGGCAAATAGACAAGATGAGACAAACTTCACACCAATCAGCCACTACCTGGGATACATGCCCCCAGGCTTGACACAAAAAAAAGAGAGAAAGAGCAATTCAAATTCATTGAATGCCGATAAAACAACCCCCAAAGGACAACTACTAGGAACTCCCCAGGGTACCACAACAGACATCTTGAATCTAGAAATCAATCTTTTCCAATATGCAATAGAAATTAAATGTCTAACAATAAAGGATCAGAGCTCGTACCTTATTCTAGACGGTTGAAGTAGATCCCCGTTGAGCTTTCCAACTTCAACTTGAATTGATAGATTACTTCCTCAACAACAAGTAAACAACACAAAGATTCTATATATCATGGTGTTAGATCTATTCTAACATATATAATCAATAATGTATAAGCATTTGACATAATCCCATGGATAAAATATTCATTCAAACACACATTATTGGATAGGAAAAGATATTTCTATTAATATAAATTAGAGATTACAAGATACAACCTATTATGGCATGTCTGCGAACCAAAAAAACTGAATCCCCCACTTGGGCCTCCACCACCTCAATCCTCCATCTCTCGATAGCAAGCTCACAAGCAAAAGGAAAGCTTGGGAAGAACACACTAGTGCTCCAAGGGACAAAGGGATGCAGACTCAAGCATAATTTCCACCAGCAATGGACTATAGTTTCTTCGCTCTCAATTCTCTCTTTTTTCCTTCAATGTACCAAGGGGTTCCTTATATAGATTCCAAAGGGGTAATGAAAGGTTGAATCTGAGCAATTTCAAGGCATAGGGAAGGCTAGGAGTCAAATGAGTCAGATACATGTGGAGGAAAACTCCAAAAGGATTTGGATTATGCACACATCCTAATGTACACAATTTTAGTGGTCAAACCCGCGTATATATGCGCTTATAGGTTTAAAAGTTGCGTGTATCATTTTTCACATGTTTTTAGGGATGATCAAGGAAACATTAAAGGACAAAAATTGGTCCAGGGGGTCTAAGGAGTTTGCAGAAGGATAGGGGAAGGCCATACAAAGTGTGATTCACCTGGAGTGGTGAAATATGCTATAACAACATTCACAATAGTGGACTCACAATTGACTAAACGTTTTGAATTCTATCGACTCTCAAGACCACTAATCTCTCTCGACGCATCGACGGACCAAATGACTAGATTCTCTCTACTTATCGACGGTCCGCTCAACTAACTGTATCTGATGTATCGACAATGCAATCTTCTAATATTTTTCAATAATTTCAGCACTTCGGAAAAATTTATCTTTCCTTGTCTATCACCGCGTCAGTTCCTTAAACAACTAACCTTCACTGACATTTCGACGATCTTCAGGAGATCTCCACCAAAACTGCGGCTCTGCCTTCAACTAATTTCCATTGAAACCTTCTCTTCTCTTCCGCCACTGTATCGAAAACCTCATCCTCTAATTATCAATGATCCCATCTTCTATTTTTCTCTGATACTTGCTGCTACATCAGCTGCTCAAACAACTAAATTTCGCCAGCAGTTTCCATACTTAGAGGAATTTTCAAAATTTTTCTCTTTCTACTTTCTTCTGTCGACGTATCGTCACCCTTAACATCTATTTTTTTCCAATGTCTTCTGCCGCATCAGTGATCTAAACTACAAAGTTTAGCTGATGTCTTTAACACTTAAGAGAATTTTGGCAAAAAATCCTTCTTTCTCCTCAGCGCTTTCACCTCTTTCTTGCCACCTGTATCAGTGTTTCCATTACCTAAACTTCACCGCTCAATCAAATCATTTTCACCGATGTATCGACTTAGACTTCTTCTAAATTTCACCAATCAAATTTCCTAACTCCTCCGTTCCTTATCGATGCCTCAAACAACTAAGTTTTTTCGACATATCATCGTCCTTGGACCGATTCGCTCCGCAATTGCGGCTCCGGCTTTCATTGTTTTCCGATGAAAACATCAGAAGCCCTTCCATCTAAATGTGCCAATTTTTTGGCAGTCTTGATCAGCTTTCTTCTACTTTGTTAGCTCAGACTTCCTCTATCTCTCGCCGCTGCTGAGGTATGTATTGTAGGGGCTTCCAACTAAGTTCTCCGACAATCCGATGGTCTCAACACTTAGAAAGTTTTTCAAAAGATTTCCTCTTTGTTGGCCTATTTTTCCTAATGGCATCGACTCTCAACACCTATTTGTTTCCACCGTTGCGGCTCTGTCTCTAGGTTCTATCCGTTGTGCATCCAGAGGACTTCTTCCTAGCTTATCCGATGATTTTCAGACTTAAATTTTTTTTGAAATTTTCTCCTATCATTCACATATTTTTCCTGTTTTCTTTTGGGCAGTAGGCACCCTGCCTCTGCTAGCTGATCTTTAATGGCCCTCCGAGGACCAAATGCTACAATGATGGCTCTATCACTGCATCTTCATGTCCCATTTAGGCCCATGCTGCAACCTTTGCTCTGATACCACTATGTAACATCCCCGACTCTTCGACCGGAGAAGAGGACACAACTAACACCAAAAAAATAGGCAAACAACCCGCATGAACATGAACATGGATAAATGCTGATATCAAAAATCTCAACATAATACATACTAAGATGCATAAAACATACAAGGATACATAGTTACTCAACATTCAGCAGAAGCAAACATATACATTCCAGCATTCAACATATTCATCACAATTCATGAGACAGTAGATATAATTGCAGAGATGAAGTAGTCAGGAGTACTTATCTTTTAATGAAGACCTCACCCCGCAACTAGCTACGTCGCTGCAACGTTCCACCCAACCATAGGCCAGCGTACTCATCAATCTCTCAACAACACTGCCACCCCCGAACTGGGCATGATTCCTCAAGGAATAGGGGTCAATGCAAGCTTACACATAGCCAAGGTACACAAAATGTTGAATCCCACATAGTAGGGTTCACCAGGCCATCCATGAGCTAGGAAAGGCTAAACGCTAAACTGGTGGTCTTAAACACCAGTCTTCTCAAGCACACCTAGCCTCTAATCCCACTCTCAACAGTCTGAAGACCAACCACTGCATTCTGCAACAAAACAACCCATTCATAGCTCTGTGTAGAAGGTAAGGACAACTGGGTGGCAACCCCAAACAAAAGGTGAACACAGCTGAAGTCCACAAGACAAATTAGAGTTGTTCTTGGCCCTGGTGTGGCCAAAAAAACTCAACAACAACCCAAAACTAGGGTACATCAACAACCCAAAATCACAATGAAAACTATGGCAACCTTACATAGTCTTAAAATAGGGGCAGAAGTAGAACTCCCAACAAAGACATGGGAGGACTCAACCAACAGGTATGGAAATCAATGGCCGTCCAACATCTAAAATTCCACAGCAGACAGCTCCTCAACACAAACGTAGAAGAGAGTTACACAGAAAGAAATGGGGATAGAACTAATTCTCCATCAATCTATGCATGAGGGAAAGGATGAGACCAGCAAAATAGGGAAAAACAACAGCTCATGAACAACAAAATATAGCCATAGCGGTCCTTCACCATCTGGTAATGGTGGAGGCCAAAAATGCCGACTCCATGTGTGAGGTAGATTAACCGTCCCCCTTTGCACATCCCCTACGTGAGAGTGAACACCCCCAATGGAGAGAATGGACTCTTGGAGAGAATGGAGGTGCTGGTTTGATTTCCAACGTGAGGTCAACCCGTTGGCGGAGTGTGCATGTGGGAAAGGACTAACAATCCTGTCACCCTCCACTCCCAGCCATAACTGCCTCAACTACTCAACAAAACATTAAAGTGGTTGGATTAGACAAGGGAAGATGGGAAAATCAAACAGGGTGGTAACACATAGATTCCCCCCCCATACCCAAGGTTTGACATCCCCCACCCTTATCCTATCGAATCATGCCATTTTTATTCTAACGTTGCACCATCGTAGCTAGCTATAGGTTTATTTTAATTGATGTGCGTATTTACATCATGCAAAACTATAATGTGCCAGATAGCATGAAATACCATTGGCAACTGTCCCTATTACTGAAACATACACAACCAAATCGATGGTGGGGCTTTTGCCTTTAGCTCCTTACCATGATTAATTAGAATATATACGTCATGTATATTTTAATGCAAACAGGGTCAAAACCAGGGTGTTACAGTGACACATGTTGTTGTAGTTATCATGTGAAATTTCAATTATATTACAACACATTTCTTGAATTTGTTAAAATGTTTTTGACAAATTCACCACCTCCACCCACAGTACGTGAATTCATATCTCAAACTCTATATGAGAGAAATCACGATGAAGTATTTAATAATAAGAAATGTGTCAATATAAAACATTGTCATGGTTGTGAAAATCTTGTTTTATTCCACAATAAATGCCTTATCAATAATTATTAGTCGCATTCAAATGTAACCGTTGATTGGAGAAGATATGAATACAACAATTATTCTACAAGTTCTAGTGATGCACATTCCAAAAGAATTGAATTGCGAGAAGATAAAATATGTGTGACAGATTTTCTCAAGAAATTTGAAAGTGAAATTTATAAATACACCAATCATTCACATAGAGCACGATGGAAAGACCTTCAAGCCAGACATTCCCATGAAATTTTTGTAGCTGGAACAGTTTTGTCTGTGGTTTATTTTGCAGAAAACTATACATTTGCTGCACAAAAAGAGATTGAAAGTGAATACTATCATTCTGACCAAGTTTTGATATTTGTCCATGTTCTATATAGACATTCTCAACAAGATGTTGATGGAATTTAAAGCACATGTGACAATTGATATGTGATTAAATAATATCACTTTTATATCAATGATGATCATACACATGTTACACATTTTGTTCAACATTGTATTGAAAAAAATTTCTATGATTCACTAAGAAGTTGTAAAGTTAAATTCAATGAACATTGGATATGGTCGAATGGATGTGCGGGACAATTTAAATCTTCACGGTTGCTTTTTTAGTTATGTCTACTTCATAAAGCAATGACCATTAAACATCGTTGGAATTTCTTTGAAACTGGACATGGAAAAGGTGAACATGATGGTGCAGGAGCATCCGTAAAAAGAGCACTTTGAAGATGGCAAATGGACCATTCTTCTAGACAATTCCATTCAACTACAGATGTTGTCCAATGGTGTAAATCAAATCTAATCCATGATTGTAGTCAATAATCAAAAGATGTGCGCAGGTATGTACATTATTTTTTTTAATTTATATTAATTGTCAATTTTAAAAAATGTATGTACTAACATTGAAGTATTTGTACACTAACATTAAAAGTTTTCATTTGCAGTTGATCATTTATTGTGTAGGTTCTTTTGTCTTGTTGGGGTCCAAGATATAGATATATCAATACCATACGAGGCTAGCACCATACATGGGAGTGACATGGGACTAGAGAACTTCACTCTATTCAAACAAAATCCTTCCAAAACGTGTTTGCATTTGATAGTAGAAAACAATCATGTTTTTGTCATATTTTCACTGAAAATGTTGAATCTATAGAAGTTTGTGAAAAAATAACGAACAACTACGTAAAACATTGGAAACACACAGAGATTAATCCAAAAGGGAAAATTCCACTAGCAAGCATAGAAGAATTAAAATTAGAAGAAATAAAAATATCATCTGATGGCGATAGAATTTCAGATCTTGTTAGAGAAGGTAATGATGTTGTTGATTGTTCAATATTGTCCATCACCTTATGTTTATATACTCAATTTAATTCACTTAAAAACTCCAACACCAATTGTAATTTGCACAGGAGAGGTTTTCGATGTGATTGCACCTTTAGACAACAATGAAAATGTAAAATATTATTTGATGCAATGCACTAAAGGAAAAATGAAGTTATTGGAGGACTACAATGACAACGGATTTACATACGAGAGAGGATCCATCATCTTAAAAGGCTATTTTTTGTAGCAGACCCGTATGACTGAAAATTATGTCTACTTTTAGGATTATGAAACTGATGTTATATGTTGTCAATATAGTCATTTAGTATGTGCGTTTCGAATAAAATTGGTACAAGTTCCATCGAAGAAAAACTTAAAAAATAAAAAAATGAAAATTGTCCAAATATTACCATGAACGAATAATTGAGGATGGTATTCCATTGCGATGTTTTTAACTATATCATTTCTTGTTTTATGTTAAGATTGGCTATCATGCTCAAAGATGGATTGATGTTTTAGAATTCAGAATAATTGTGTACTTAGTCATTTAGTATGTTACCTTATTGGAAATCATTTTAATGTTAACTTAGAAGTCACTAAACTTTAATTTATTAAAATTAGGAATCAAGTTGCTAATATTACCTTAGTAATAAAAAAATATTAGAATTCAAAATCAAGTTGCTAATGTTACCTGAGAAAATTTATGGATTGAGATATAATTTATTAGAATTCAGAATCAAGTTGTTAATTTTACTTTAGTAATAAACAATATTCCTGTCAAAACTTCCTAACATTCCTAACCTTTCTTAGCATTCACTCATACATTTAGATATTTATTCCTATCAAAACTTCCTAACATTACTAACATTTCCTAACATTCATTTCTAGCATTCCTCACTTTGATTCCTAACATTCCCCACATTGACTCTTAACATTATATTGCATCTATCCAAACTTCCTAACATTCTCAACTTTTCAACACTAAAAATATGTTACATATACAGACATACATAAATTTACTAATACATACATTCATATATTTTCACCTATCAAAACTTCCTAGTTCATTTTCTAACATTCATTCCTAACATTCGTGTATATTTGCACCTATCAAAACTTCCTAGTTCCTTTCCTAACACTCATGTATATTTGCACCCATCAAAACTTCCTAACATTCCAAACATTTTCCTAACATTCATTTTTAACATTCCCTAGACATTGATTCGTGACATTTTCCACGTCGATTCTTAACATTAGATTGCACCTATCAAAACTTCCTAACATTCCTAAGATTCTCAACATTCATTTATTTGCACCAATCAAAACATCCTAACATTACTAAAATTTCCTAACATTCATTTCTAACATTCCCCACATTGATTCCTAACATTCCCCACATTGATTCTTAACATTATATTGCACCTATCAAAACTTCCTAACATTCCTAACATTCCTAAAATTCTCAACATTCATATATTTGCACCTATAAAAACTTCATAACCTTTCCTAACATTCATTCCTGACATTAACTTTTCTCATTTTTACATTCACTCCTAACATTCCCCATGTTCATTCTTAATGTTAACATTCCCCATATTCATTTTTAATATTAACTTTCCTCATATATTCATTCTTAACAAATTGGATTGCACCTAACAAAACTTCATAACATTCCTAACATTTACATATACATGTATATAATCCAAAAAACAATATCTAAGATCAATATATGTATGTATATAATCCAAGAAAACAATCATGAATGTGTGAGTTCAATGTACATGTATATAATAATAAAAAACAGCCATGAACATGTGAGTTCAATGTAAATGTATATAATCCAAAAAAATAATCATGAACATGTGTATAATCTAGAAATTAACCTCCTCGATGTTTGGATCAAATAAGTACACCACTATCCTCCATTAGGGTCTTCCCTTGGACTCATAACAATATGCAACATGTATAAAAACAGATTATGAATATCATAAATTATTTAAACAATTTTAAACTAAAATAAAAAAATTAAAACATTAAACTAATATATAGAATAACAATACAATTATTAACAAAATTACCCCAAATTCTCTACCATTCAATGGAGTCTTCCCTTTGCCTCTAAAAGGTGGAGGAGACCCAAGCTCCAACATGTATAAAAATAGTTTATAAATCTTACAAACTATTTAAACTATTTTAAACCAAATTCAAAAAAATAAAATATTAAACTTACAATTCCATCACTATCCTCCAATGGAGTCTTCTCTTTGCCTCAAAAGATTGAAGATACCCAAGCTTCAACATATATAAAAGAAATTTACAAATGACAAAAATTATTTAAACTATTTAAACTTATATATTAGACAACCATTTGGGTAATAGTACATACCTTGAAGAAGAAACAAGTAAAAGCATTACTACTTGTGCTTCCTCTAAATTTAATGTGTAGATGTGTAGATATCAGTCGTGGAGTAATTGGAGTCATAGATTTGATCAATCATCTCTATAACTCCAAATACTCTGTGACCCATATCTACAAATAAAGATAAATGACCCTTCTTTATATCAATGACACTGTAACCATAGATGATAAGGGGGAATCATCTCTACCACTATCGCCACATCGATGATCAAATGAATGTGAACTATACAATAATCTTGAATCTTGAGCTGAAGTCAATAATCTTCAATTTTCATTTCGGACACCAACTCCGGAATAATGTGATGACCTCCTACGCTTCTATCTCAAAGGATGCTCTGTTTCCATTGGATATGATATCTACAAGTTTACACAAATATCAATTTCTACATGTTAATTAATCAACTTCAAAGACCTAGCTACTATAAAAACTAAGATTTCAATAAAGACCTAGATATCCCTAATATTATCTAATAGTTATTTAAATTATTATAGCTAATTTATTATCTATTTCCATTTGATATGATATCTACAAGATTACACAAATCAACTCATATCATATTCAAATTCTACATGTTAATTCCTTATCTTCAAAGACCTAGCCACTAAAAAGCTAAGTCTTTAATAAAGACCTATATGTCCTTAATATTATCTAATATATCATCTCATAATGTATTCAAATTGTGCATGTTAATCCCTCAACTTCAGAGAATGAGCTACTATAAAAACTAAGTTTTTACTACCTAGATGTCCCTCATATTATCTAATAGTTCTTAAAATGAAAATAGTTACACTATTGTTGGATGTATGAGAAATTAATGTAGCAATCTCTGTGTTTTTTTATGTGTTCTAGATTTTTAAAACTATGTTTTTAATAAAGAACAAAATGTCCCTAATATTATCTAATAGTTCTTAAAATGAAAATAACTATACTATTGTTGGATGTATGAAAAATTAATGTAGCAATATCTGTGTTTTTTATGTATTTTAGATGTTTAAAATTAATGGAACCAATATAATAAAATATGAAATTAAAGCTACATTTCTTTATGTCAAGTACAAATGTTTTTCTTATTCCATAAAATCATAAAAATGTCCCTTTTGCTAAGTAAACTAATCAGAGCCAGAGTTGATGAACTCTGCATGGACAGAGTTCATCAACTTTGTCCACATGGATAGAGTTCATCAACTCTGTCCATGTGGACAGAGTTAAGTTCATCACTCCATATGGACAGAGTATTCATTCATGAACTCTGTCCATGGACAGAATCAATACAAATATCTTCCTTATAATAGCTATGAACTTAGATTAAAATTTAAAAAAATGCACAATATCTTAATATAATAGTAAGTATAGACTGTGACTAATAAGCATTATACAAGTTATATGTTTCTTTTATGATTTAGATTAAAAATTCATAAGATCAAACAGATCAGTAATCAGAAAATTTGATGTTGTATATGTAATACTGTTTTTTTTATGATTTATATAAAACCTACTAAAATACGTTTTACTAAGTAAAGTTATCACAGAAAGAGTTGATGAACTCTATATGAACTACGTTTTTCTCAATATAATCCATTTTTTTGTCTATTTGGACAGAGTTGATGAACTCTTTCCACATGTGGATAGAGTTGATGAACTCTATCCAAATGGACAGAGTTCATCAACTCTGTCGGCATGTGGAAAGAATTCATCAACTCTGTCCAAATAGACAAAAAAAAGGATGGATAGAGTTCATCAACTCTGTCTAAATAGACACAGTTGATCAACTCTGTCCACATTTGGATAGAGTTCATCAACTCCGTCCACTTATCTCCCCATTGTCGACCAGGTTTAAAGCATCTATTCATAATCAAGCACTTTATAGTACCTTCTTTGTTATGAATTAAATAATCATAGCAAGAGGCCTATAGAGCTTCCATAATATTGCCTTGGGGACAGGAAATTCCATTTTCATCTTGTTAATTTGGTAGATTACCATATAGAATATATTTTTAAAGCTTTAATAAGCAGGACAATAGCCTTAAGGGCAGGGATTTTTGAATTGGTTTAATCAATTTTGGATTAAACCCTTTTGAACTCTGCCACAATCGACAGAGTTGATAAACTCTATTCAAATGGACAGAGTTGATGAATTATGTCCAAATGTGGATAGAGTTCATGAAATCTCTCCATTTGAACAGAGTTCATGGATGACTACCTTCGTCATATATGTATTAACTAAAATTAAAATTATAATAATTATACACTACTAATTAACATATGCAAACTTTAACTCTGCAATACTACAACGAAAAACGAATATAAGCCATTGACTACAACAAGAGATAAATCACATATTCAACATTTCGGATTATAAAATCAATTGCATAAACATTTACCTGACAAGGGGGAGCATAGCAAGACTAGACCATGAACAGACCCTCTAAGAAAAGACCACGAACAGACCTCGACACCGAGAGGATACTAGACAAGTAGAGGGGTGCCAGGATGAAAGATGTACACATCAGGAGACAGGGTGAGGTGGATGGGGATGACGGGAAACGACCAACAAATCGGTGGCAGGAGAAACACGATAGGATGAGGACAAATGGTTGCAGGCGAAAACAATGAAAATGAGGCTGGAGTTGACCTTTTATGTGGAATAATTATTCGGCCGAACAATTATTCGGCAGAATAATTATTTGGCCTAATAATTATTCAGTCGAACAATTATTCGGCTGAATAATTGTTCGGCCGAATAATTATTCAGCCGAATACGTATTGAAACCCCCGTAAAAATTACCAATCAGTTATGCATTCCGTCAAATTAAATGGTTCACCATTAGAGGTTATTCGGCCGAATAACTATAATTATTCAGTCGAATAACTTCATTATTTGGCCAAATAAATATAGTTATTTGGCCGAATAGCATCTGCTATGTTGTTTGGGCACCTGATTCTCACAAAGGTGTTACCCAACTTTGCGTTTTCACCCTTAAATGAATTGAAGCCTAATTGTTAGAACTAGGTTTCGTTATTGAGGAAAGGTTGAACAAACAAGGGTTCAATAATGCCACATTACAGTTAGGGGATTTAACAATGTGTCTTTATATATATATATTATATATATACAGATATATTTCTTTTTACTATGGATTTTGAGGTGTGTTACATTTATAGATTGTATAAATTTTCTTTGCAAGAATTCATGGTCGTATCATGGACACAAGCTTCCATCAAACCCTAGTGTGTAGGAGAAAAAACACTTCACATATTCTTGTCTATGTCAATAGGGATTATACCCATAAGTATTTGTTGCATACTCTTATAATAGATTTGTATCACTTTGGAAATGACCCATTGGTGAATTCAAATGTGTATTTCCTAACATACATAAGTAAGATCATACTATGGGGTGAAGTGTGTAGCCTAAATATTTGTTTCTATAGTCTCATGATAATGACATATAACTATCATTGTTCATAATTAATTCATAGTGTGCTTAAAAACATTATAAGAAAATTGAAGACCCCCATATAATTTTCTCCTAAATTATTAAGGAGGCAACATTAAAATCAAATAAAGAGAGTCCCCTATATTTTATCTTGTAAATGAACTATGTGGACTATCTAGATTCGATAACTCACCTTGAAATACTGGTGATTTCAATGGGTGACGTTTCTTTATCCTCTACCATTTCCATGAACAACAAAAACTTTATTTCCAATTCTCTATGGTGACCTTACCTTAAATTGATTCTTATTTCCATTTTGGACACTAGTAATCTACTTACTCTACTATTGGATTTGTTTAAAAAAAACTCTCTCATCACAAATTCCTAATACTATAGATGGATATTTCAATGGAATATATAATCTTAGATTCAATTTTTTTACTTTTTTTTCTCGTAACATTGCATGCAATTTTCTTTGTGATGAAAATTTAAAGAATCTCTACTCAAATTGGATGTTTTTTTTCTTTTTCTTGTGTTACAACCGTATCAAACTATTACATATGTATTACTCCTTGAACCATGTGCAAAGCCTCAATACCCAAACCTAGTGCTACCAAAATTTTAATCGCATCAGTATCTCCATTTTTGGATTTCTCTCTGTCTTTGTCCTTTGAACTAGGTTCAGTCCCTTTCTACTCAGCACAACAAAGCACGAGATATCGACCCAATAGAGCAGATCTCATACGACAGCACCTACGACAAAGATGATTTCTCACCCAAGATATCTCTATTCCTATGGGTAACTTCCGGATCCATGTTTCTGCAGTTGTGTGGGAGTGTGTCTTAGTACCTTTTCTCTGTGCCAAGGCTTACAATGGAGGTTAGAAAAGTGGGCTACTTCCATGAATGGTAATTTAACACTAATTTTTTACCCAACCCTTCTTTATGTGACTTAAGTAAATAAACAATTAACATACAACATAATCATATTCATTAATATAATTCGGTCATCATACATTTATCCATTTGCAAACACAATGATCAACCAGCCATTCAACACAGTATTCACACATATATCTAAGATACTTCAACATTCACACAAATACACAACATATAATGTGGAAACCCATTCGAGATAGACCCACAAGGTGCTCTTCATTTAGCATGAGGAAATAGATGCACCTTTTGTCTTCGCAAAAAGCTATAGACTCTGTTCAAGATCTTCTCTTCTATATTTAAAAACTCTTCCTCCCTCTTATGCTCTCTGATTTTCTCTATTTCTCTTCCTAATCTACTCCTAATAGCGATCCACACACAGCTTAGATCGACTCAACCTTCTCTAATTGTTTGTGCACTCAGCTGCATAAACCTCTACTCCGATGCACTCAATGATACAGAGTCATTAACAAGAAATTCTATTTCAAGTCTTGCTCAAGTGTCTTACCAAGATTCTAGAAACTACTTAGATGCTATGTCGGCTAACCCATCTACAAATTGGGTTCCTTCTTTTATAGCCTCATTACAGACTCGATACAACTCCCATTCATGCTTGTTACATATTCAATACCGACTCGATATAGACTCATTACAGACTCTTCTGTTGTCGCTATCTCAGCCGACTTCCTATATCAATCCAACAGGATCTCTTTCTTATTCTAGCAACACATAATGAGATGAACTATAGGCTTGACATACAAAATTCCTTCATGCCTGTGGTTTTCTCCAGCTCCAGTCGAGATCGTAACTGTTTGTGCTAGAAATTGTTTCCAGGCCACAAAGAAACAAGCCAACACAATCTCAAATATTCAATCAAATAAAACTAGGGTTTAGGGTTTCTGAAAGTTTTTTCTAGTTGTAAAGTATGGTGACTGAAGGGAATATATTCATGAGCCAAATAGGAACTAAATCATAAGCAAAGAAGAACAGAGATGCATAATATAATAACAAGATATCCAACAAAAAATGACATTGAAGTTCATCCACAACAGGCAAGCACTACAAGCATAAAAACTATAAACCAGCAATGAAATCACCAATTGTGTAGCTAAACAAGATAGAAATAAATCCAAAACACAGATTGAAGGGTAAAATGGAGCATATATTTCATAATTTTGTTCATCAAATACACATGAGAGTTAAGTACTTAGCTTACAAATAAGTCATGAGACCTCCTCTAGCCATCCAAAAAGTAGAACCCCTCTTCTGTACCCTTGTCCCTCTTTTATAATTACAAATAAGTAGTTCTATCTTCCCTTCACTATGTCGAAATTGAAACTACCCAATAGTTACATTAACTAACTTTCAACTAATTGACTAAAAATAGCAAAATCAGATTCGTGGCAAATATGGCGAATTTCAGAAAAATAGGTGTCAAAGAAGCTTCCACATCTCTCAATCCCTGACACCAGTGTAAAACCTGAGAGAGGTTTTTATGAATGGGTCCCTGATGGACAAAATATCCCTTGGTTTTTAAAAATTCATCTCCCATCAATCATAGAATTCCCTGCAAGATAAACACTAAAAGAGGAAAATATTAAATATTTAAAAACCCTGAAAAATAGGCTGCAAAGATTAAACTGAATCTTTCAAACCTTGATAGCTGTTGCAAAATGGAGAGAGGTTGTTGTCAATGGTTATCTTATGAAAAAAAGCCTCTTTTTTTGTTCTAAAATTCCTCTCCATCATCTTGTGGTCTGCATTCAATTGCAATAACCCAAAACAGGAAAAAACAGAGCAGAATTATGTTTCTACTGCCTCTTTTTCCATTCATAAGTGCTGAGACTTTGTTTTCTGCATCTGCTAAATCACTCTGAAGCGATTGCAACCTTTAAAAAACCTCATACAACTTATTGGCTAGTATATTAGCCGCTCCTTTGAATTTCATGGCTTCTTGTTCAGAAAAAACTATCTTTTGTTGTAGGTCATTGACTAATTTACCAAGCCAATCAATTTTCTTGATTGTGTCCTGTGATAAAACTTCACCTATAAAGTCAATAGCATTTAAAATATCCATTATACTCTTTATTGTAACGTTGCTATCAAGTAACTCTTTCTCAATATCGGCACAATGATTTTTTAAGGAAATGACATCTGTTTCTAGACTTTCAAAGTCCTCCAGCTCACTTGACAACTTTCCCTTTTTCACTGCCATAGTCAGCTTCTCTCTTATAACTGATGATCTCTCTTCTGCCTCCTCAAGCTGTACCTATAAAGCATCCTTTTTATTTTTCACTGTTTCTAACTCTTCAGCCATTATTCTATTTTGTTGCATAAGACTTTCTATCTCTGCCCTATGTGATGTCACTGCTAAATAGACCTCTTCTTGATTTTTTATGTATTATAGCATGTCTAATAGCAAGCAATTCCACATCGAATTTGTTTGATTCTCTTATTTTAGATTCATTGAAGATAGCATTATTAGAAGGACAAGTTCTTGGTTGAAATAATCCCTTTCCCTGTATAGCAAGAGTTAAAGCAGATACAATCAAGAAGACATTGAGAGCAGGAATACAACCATCACTGGATGTTTGAGGCTGCATTTTATTTCTTGTATATATGTATTGAATGACTGTGGTTCATTATCTGTGTAAGGTTTTGAAATATCCAATGCTTCTTGTGTAATAAAGTTCAAATTTTCATTATGTGACTTGTAAGGCAATTCAGAGCTGTCAATAACAGAAGGCCATTCAGTGGGGAATGATATTTCATTTTTCACCTGTGCTGGACTAGACAAGCTATCCTGTGTGCCACATAGTACATAATTTGGTAGCAAATATGCATTATTTAACTCATCTTCCCTTTCAAAATCAGCAAGCCAGGGTAGGTTTTTAGCAACAAAGGAAAAATCCATACATTCTTGTTCAACAGGTTTATAAGTTCTAATTTTACACCTCGTTCCTATATATTTGACAAGAGATGTCTCCAAGGACAATGGTGAAAGCGGTTGCACCATAAAGTCATGTCTGTTAATATGGGAGGATTCCCTAGCCAATATGAAGCCCTTGAGACCAACGACTGGCAAGACACCCACTCCTTCACAAAACTAGAAAGGTTCATTTGGCACATGCCCTTGTACCCAGCATGATTTCCCTAAGGTAATAAGAAAACCTAAGGTAATAAGCAGACCTGATCGTTTATATCCCTGTCCATGAACACATATGTGGAAATATTGGGAAAAAGCGGAATTGAATGAATTTGAAGGCATAACACTCTAGGAATAGGATAAAGTTTAAGCCAACTCAAAGACCAGATGCTGGAAATTATAATTCAAGCTTCCTAGCTGTTGATAGCTTAGGTATATGTGATTTGGGGACCGATCAGCTCGTAGTATGCTCTGTACATTGCAGTTGTGCCATCTATTAGCAACAACCTACCATTTCCAAGCTTTAACCCTGTACTATTTAAATTTTTATCCAAAGTGTCTGGAATGTCCTCAGTCTTGTTTTTTTCAACAAATAAAGGAACTCCTGTAGACTCCCCATCACTAGATGATTCACATCTTTCCAGAGATTCCTAATCATCTGGTTGTTCACATATTTCCTTGAGGTTCACACTAGCTGAGAAATACTGGCCCTGAATACGTAGAGGAAACTGACAAGCAGTGGTTGACTTTTGCTTGCCAACTATCTGAAGAGAAGGACCCCTCAGCTTTGGCAATGATCTCCACAGATGACAAAGGTACTGATGTGAAATCCAGGAACATCTCATTCCCCCAACATCAGTAGCACATGCTGCTTTAGATTACTCTGTTATCAGAATGCATTCCCATTTAGAGAGTAACCTAAGTTTTGCAAAGGCCTGACCTTGGAATAAAAGCTGATAGAGGATATAGTTGAGCAATGACCATATGTTTATTTTTTTTATACTCAATAAGTTAAAAAAAAAAGGCCATACATTAAACTTAATTGGCTCCCAGTGCCTGTTCTCTTCTGGTCTTGAAGAAACAAATTGCGTAATCCTCAAGCAGTGCTGCCAACTCACTCCCAACTTGCTGCAGGTGTCTTCAAGTCTTCAGCTCGCCTCTAACTGTCATGCTGTGAAACCCTGATTTTCTTCAACTGCCGATTTCCGATTTTTAGCAATTTGTCTTCATTATAGCGTCTCCATCAGCTTCATAATATTTAATTTAGAACCTCTTTCCTGAAAATCTTGCATTATTTCGCTCACTATCATCATTTGCCATAAATTTGCATACAGTTGCCAGAGTCTCCCTCACTTGAGACAAGACGCCTGCTTCACTGATAAACTTGGCAAAAAACGTATTAAATGTGATAAATGATGTAGGTAATACCTTAGGGATGAAACCCCCAAAAAAATCGGACCTAAAAATGACTATTTTAGCAAAAATGATTTTCTTGTAGCGTCGTAGTGTAACTTTTTGGCCGTTGCGCTACAAGAATGTTTTAAACTCAAATTTGGTGCATTTTGATGCTTACTTCAATTTTAAATGAGGTTTATATGGTAAACCTTGATATTAGTGTTTATTTGTGAAACTTTTAATCAACATATGTCCTATAGAACCCTTCTGAATCATAAGAAAAAAAATGAAAACCTAAAGGAAAAAATCAAAATTTCACTTTAAACCAAAATTTCCTAAAATTAAGCGAATGAGCAAGCTTAAAACAAAAAATCACAAGCAAAATATAAGACTGAAGAAAAAAAATTCATGACTTAACATCTCGCTCCAGCTATGGGATGAATTCCTCCCTGTGAGGCTTCAAGAACCTGTAGACCAGTGCCTTCTCTTCTGCTACTTACTAGTCTACAAAATTTCCATTGGGCTATGGAGTCCTTATTATGCTTTACTCACACCGGTATATACAATGAAAAGTAAAAATCTTTCTTTGAGGGACCTTCCATTTACTGAATCAAATTGTAATCCCATTTCCAATGTAACTAGGAAAAAATTTCATCAACCCACCAAAACATGTTTCCAACTCCAAGTATATATATAACCAGAAATATTGGAAAACACGAAGAGCAAAGATTTAACAACTTATACCCACTTTCATTAAATGGTGTCTCTAAAATAACAGATTTGTAACCTGGTATTGACTCTAAATAATCTGCTATTGGATCATAAAAATTTCGATAAGTTACCTCTTCCTGCTCTATGAAAAAGACAAGCTGTCCATAAGAATATTCTGTTCCATGAATATCAATCAGGCATTGGCGATAAAAGACATTAGGATCAGCCTAAATTTGCTCTGGATTTTTTTGGATAGTATCATCAATAATGTCAACACTTTGAACCTCCTTTTCCACACTGTCTTCAAATGAATGACTATCATGGATTGGCTTTTGCTGTTCAAGGATAATAAATTGAATTCATTCTTGAATCTGCTGATCAGATTGTGACATATCACACACCTCACAGATTTCTGGGTCTTTCTTTTTAATTTCATCATCATATTTATTAAAAATTAAAGCATCTTCATAATGATTTTGAACAATGGATTTATCATAACCATGAATATACGCAACTTCTAAAAAATTGTGAACAACCTGGCCTTCATCAATTTTAGTATCAAAACCAAAAGGAATAAAATCTGATTCATCACAGAATTCTTGTCTTGGAACCCTAATCTCTTCATCATAACAAGGAGCATTCTGAGAAGTTTTGAATGATGATGCTAAAGGTTCATCTTTTCCTTCAATACAAAGCTGATCTTTAACACAACAATGATTTTCAACAGTTTGTTGAACTAGAGATTGATCTTCAAAAGGATTAGCATTCAAATAGTTATTAAGGCTGCTAAAATCATTATGAGAATATCACAAATTGTCTCTACTGATCTCATCACTTACATAATCTTCAACCTGACCTAAAACAACAACTTGATTATCGTAATGATCATGGAATTCTTCCTTGGGAGTAGTATCTGAAAGTGTCACCTCTTTATCTTCAACAAATTCTGAAACTTCAACTTCTTCATGACATGTTTTGAACCCTTTATTGTACTCATCATCATAATTTTTTAAATCAGAAATTGTATTATAAACATCAACCTGCTCACAACAATCTTTTAAAAAGAGTTCATATGAGAACAGATACTTACAATGTTTCTGAAAACATGTGTGGAATTCTTTCAGTGAGGAAATGCTAGCAGCAGGAAGAGAAAAATACCATTCTCGTGCATCTTGCTCGAGTGAATACATGAACATCTTCATGCTGTATATTTAACTGGACCATACATTGATAAAATATGATGAGGTGATCTGCAGGATTATCCTCTTTGCTTTCTCTAAACCTTAGAAGACAATCTCCCCAAACATCCATACTAGGTAGTGGATTTGGAAAACCTGGAATATCAGAAAAGTTGAAAGGTGCAAACCTTCGAGCCAGAATAGCTTCCATGGACATCGTCCTCTGCATCTTGAAATAGTGGAGTCGCCAATCAATTTGTCAAGACAGATTTTGTTTTTTCTTTTAAAAAAGAGAAAGGGGTGACAGTAGTTCAAATTAATTATGGCTGCATAAAGCTGGGGATGACTAAAACCTTCTAATTCTTCTAGATTTTTTTAGTATCTATTCTGGGTCTGAAGCACCTAGCTGCAAAGGCAAAACCGGTCTGTTTCTAGTTCCAATTCCCCTATTAGCCACTGTGACAAATTGGTGAAAAGTAGCCTTAAAGATGTGCTGGTTTAAGTTCACCTCTTAAAACCAGTGAAATGATAGGTATCCGAGGGAAAAATATGTTTTCAACTTCGTTCCCCAACAATGGCGCCAAAGATGTTTGTGCCATAAATTGTTTCCAGGCCACAAAGAAACAAGCCAACACAATCTCAAATATTCAATCAAATAAAACTAGGATTTAGGGTTTCCGAAAGGTTTTCCTGGTTGTAAAGTTTGGTGACTGAAGGAAATACATTCATGAGCCAAATAGGAACTAAATCATAAGCAAAGAAGAACAGAGATGCATAGTACAACAACTAGATATCCAACAGAAAATGACATTGAAGTTCATCCACAACAGGCAAGCACTACAAGCATAAAAACTATAAAACAGCAATGAAATTACCAATTGTGTAGCTAAACAAGCTAGAAATGAAGCCAAAACATAGACTGAAGGGTATAATGGAGCATATATTTCATAATTTTGTTCATCAAATACACATGAGAGTTAAGTACTTAGCTTACAAATAAGTCCTGAGACCTCCTCTAACCATCCAAAAAGTAGAACCCATCTTCTGTACCCTTGTCCCTCTTTTATAATTACAAATAAGTAGTTCTATCTTCCCTTCATTATGTCGAAATTGAAACTACCCAGCAGTTACATTAACTAACTTTCAACTAATTGACTAAAAATAGGAAAATCGGATTCCTGGCAAATATGCCGAATTTCTGTAAAATAGGTGTCAAAGAAGCTTACACATCTCTCAATCCCTGACACCTGTGTAAAATATGAGAGAGGTTTTTGTGAATGGTTCCGGGATGGACAAAAACCTCTCTTGGTTTTTAAAATTTCATCTCCCATCAATCAGAATCTGCCCAGAAAGATGAACACTAAAATAGGAAAATATTAAATAATTAAAAACCCTGAAACATAGGCTGCACAGATTAAACTGACTCTTTCAGACCTTGATAGCTGTTGCAAAAACTGAGAGAGGTTTTTGTAAATGGGTATCTTATTAACAAAATAATTTATTTTTTTTCTAAAATTCCTCTCCATCAGCTCGTGGTCTGCATTCAATTTCAATAACCCAAAACAGGAAAAAACAGAGAAGAATTTTGTTTCTACTGCCTCTTTTTTCATTCATAAGTGCTAAGACTTTGTTTTCTACATCTGCTAGCTCACTTTTAAGGGATTGCAACCTTTCAAAAACCTCATCCAACTTAGTGGCTAGTATATTAGCCTCTCCTTTTAATTTCATGGCTTCTTGTTCAGAAAAAACTATCTTTTGTTGTAGGTCATTGACTAATTTACCAAGCCAATCAATTTTCTTGATTGGGTCCTGTGATAAAAATTCACCTGTAAATTCAATAGCATTTAACATCTCCATTATACTCTGTGTTGTACCGTTTCTTTCAATTAACTCTTTCTCAAGATCGGCACAATGATTTTTTTAAGGAAATGACATCTGTTTCTAGACTTTCAAAGTGCTCCAACTCACTTGACAACTTTCCCTTTTTCACTGCCATAGTCATCTTCTCCATTATAACTGATGATATCTCTTCTGCCTCCTCAAGATGTATCTATAAAGAATCCTTTTGCTTTTTCACTGCTTCTAACTCTTCATCCATTATTCTATTTTGTTGCACAATACTTTCTATCTCTGCCCTATGTGATGTCACTGCTAAATAGACCTCTTCTTGCTTTTTTATGTATTTTAGCATGTCTAATAGCAGGAAATTCCACATCAAATTCATTTGATTCTCTTATTCCAAATTCACTGAAGATAGCGTTATTAGAAGGACAAGTTCTTGGTTGAAATAATCCCTTTCCTTGTATAGCAAGCTTTAAAGCAGATACAATCAAGAAGACGTTGAGAGTAGGAATACAACCATCACTGGATGTTTGAGGCTGCATTTTATTTCTTGTATAGATGCAGTGAATGACTATGGTTCATTATCTGTGTAAGGTTTTGAAATATCCAATGCTTCTTGTGTAATAAAGTTCAAATTTGCATTATGTGACTTGTAAGGCAACTCAGAGCTATTAATAATAGAAGGCCATTCAGTGGGGAATGATATTTCATTTTTCACCTGTGCTGGACTAGACAAGCTATCCTATGTGCCACACAATACATAATTTGGTAGCAAATCTACATTATTTAACTCAGCTTCCCTTTCAAAATCAACAATCCAGGGTAGGTTTTTAGCAACAAAGGAAAAAGCCATACATTCTTGTTCAACAGTTTTATAAGTTGTAATTTTACACCTCGTTCCTATATATTCGACAAGAGATGTCTCCAAGGACAATGGTGAAAGAGGTTGCACCATAAATTCATGTGTGTTAATATGGGAGGATGCCCTAGCCAATATGAAGCCCTTGAGACCAACGATTGGCAAGACACCCACTCCTTCACAAAACTAGCAAGGTTCATTTGGCACATGCCCTTGTTCCCAGTGTGATTGCCCTAAGGTAATAAGAAGACCTGATCCTTTATATCCCTATCCATGAACACATATGTGGAAATATTGGGAAGAATCACAATTGAATGAATTTGAAGGCATAACACTCTAGGAATAGGATAAAGTTTAAACCAACTCAAAGACCAGATGCTGGAAATTATAATTCAAGCTTCCTAGGTGGCATAGCTTGGGTATATGTGATTCGGGGACCGATCAGCTGGTAGTATGCTTTGTACATTGCAGATGTGCCATCTATTAGCAATAACCTACCATTTGAAAGCTTTAACCCTGTACTATTTAAATTTTTATCCAAAGTGTCTGGAGTGTCCTCAGTATTGTTTGTTTCAACAAATAAAGGAACTCCTGTAGACTCCCCATCACTAGATGATTCACAGCTTTCCATAGATTCCTGATCATCTGGTTATTCACACATTTCCTTGAGGTTCACACTAGCTGCGAAATATCGGCCCTGAACATGTAGAGGAAAACGACAAGCAGTGGTTGACTTTTTCCTGCCAACTATCTGAAGAGAAGAACCCCTCAGCTTTGGAAATGATCTCCATAGATGACAAAGGTATTGATGTGAAATCCAGGAACATGCCATTCCCCTAGCATCAGTAGCACATGCTACTTTAGATTACTCTATT
This sequence comes from Pseudotsuga menziesii, assembly GCA_001517045.1. Classification (NCBI taxonomy): domain Eukaryota; kingdom Viridiplantae; phylum Streptophyta; class Pinopsida; order Pinales; family Pinaceae; genus Pseudotsuga; species Pseudotsuga menziesii. The sequence continues at coordinate 428,322 of LPNX010526203.1, read as the reverse complement.
ATCAGAATGCATGCCCATTTAAAGAGTAACCTGAGTTTTGCAAAGGCCTAACCTTGGAATAAAAGCTGATAGAGGATGTAGTTGAGCAATGACCATATGTTTATTTTTTTTAAACTCAATTAGTTTAAAAAAAAAGGCCATATATTAAACTTAATTGGATCCCAGTGCCTGTTCTCTTCTAGTCTTGAAAAAACAAATTGCGTAATCCTCAAGCAGTGCTGGCAACTCACTCCCAGCTTGCTGCAGGTGTCTTCAAGTCTTCAGCTCACCTCTAACTGTCATGCTGCGAAACCCTGATTTTTTTCAACTGTCAATTTCTAATTTTTAGCAATGTGTCTTCATTCTACCATCTCCACCAGCTTCATAATATTTAATTTAGAACCTCTTTCCCGAAAATCTTGCTTTATTTTGCTCACTATCATCATTTGCCATAAAGTTGAATACAGTTGCCAAAATCTCCCTCACATGAGACCAAACGCCTGTTTCACTGATAAACTTGGCAAAACACGTATTAAATGTGATAAATGATGTAGGTAATACCTTAGGGATGAAACCCCCAAAAATATCGGACCTAAAAATGACTATTTTAGCAAAAACGATTTTCTTGTAACGCCGTAGTGTAACTTTTTGGCCGTTGCACTACAAGAATGTTTTAAACTCAAATTTGGTGCTTTTTGATCCTTACTTCAATTTTAAATGAGGTTTATATGGTAAACCTTGATCTTTGTGTTTATTTGTGAAACTTTTAATGAACATATGTCCTATAGAACCCTTCATAATCATAAGAAAAACAAAAATGAAAACCTAAAGGCAAAAATCAAAATTTCACTTTAAACCAAAATTTCCTAAAATTAAGCAAATGAGCAAGCTTAAAACAAAAAATCACAAGAAAAATATAAGATTGAAGAAAACAAATTCATGACTTAACAGTAACCATGATCATTCAGGACTGTCTCTTTCTCATCGTTAGTCCTTACTGTCTTTTTTCGACCGTTACGCTATTTGCACGCTTGCTTCTTCTAATATTCTATCATGTCATCTTGTATCACATTTTTTCTTTCTATCATGGCTTAGTCATCTAGCACAGCTTCCTCTTCCAACACCTTCTGTTTTTCTTCTTCTTTTCCTTTACTTCTTCTATTGCAACATCCTTTCCCTTTTCCTTGATATTGCTTCCTTTGTCATAGCTCCTTCCTCTTCTCCTTTATGTTCTTTTCCATACTTACGAATAATTCTACATGAATTCTACCCTATTGTCCCTAGGCCCAACAACCACTTAGAAATCATGAATACTATTGATATATCATGTTTGGTGCTTTGAGTCAATATTTATAGCCTTTGATTTCTAGAAGCTTCTTTTATATTTTGGACATCAAGTATTCTCCTTCATCCAAGTGTTGGACCCTAAGAACCTAAAAATCCCTATTGAAACACATATTATCTCTCTAAGATACACATATAATTGGGATGTCATGTATGATGATTTTAGGTGTTAATCATGACCTTGGATCCCTAGAAGTTTCCATTAGGGACTAAGCCTAGATTTCCTACCCCAATCATCTCTAGATCCCTAAAACCCATAGATAGTTCTGAAGAATCATAAAGTATAATATATCCCTACTTGTAGATGAATAATAACCTTAGGAAATCATGTGTGGTGATTTTAGATGTAATGTTTGGAGTTTGTTTCCCGAATGATTTATTTAGTGGTCATGGCATTTAAGGGGTTTTGGATTGGATCCATAATTCCTTAGATGCATAGTTCCATGGTTTCCTTAGAGACAAAGGAACATTATTCTTCCATGGGATTCCATTCCCAAGGACCTAGGAAATCTACATATGGCTCAAAACCATCAAATGGTGCATGCATAAAAAAATCATAGAATGTTGACACCCTCATGAGGCCATGTGTTATTAGTGGAGGAAACCTTCTTATCCCTAGATGGCTACAATATTTCTATAGGGATCAAGTCGCAAGTCTCCTCCATTGACAATGTCCAAGGATGAAATACCACAAGGACTGCATAGATAGCACCACGGATACCCATATGAAGTCACGTGTCATGCTCTGAGGTATTGTTCATGGCTATGGATGGATCAATGGTTTCTTTATGGTCAAGTACATTGTCCTATTCCATAGAATTCCATTCCCAAGGCCCCAGGGAACCAAAATAATATTGAATAACCCCTAATGGCATCGACATATTCAATCATATGCTAATGATACCCTAAATAGGCCATGTGTCATGTTTGGAGGTAACCTACGTATCCCTATATGTCTACAAGATTATTGTTGAGGCCAAGGTTTAGGTCTCCTGCAATAATCATATCTAAGGCTACAAAGCAATAAGACCTATATGCATAGTGTTATAAATACCCTTGCAAAGTCATGCATGGCGATTTAAGGAAGTGTTCATGGATTTTTGTGCCTCAACGATTTGTTTAAGGCCAAAGACATGGTATTCTTCCCTATCAATTCATTTCTAATTCCTTGAGAGAGATACATACTACTAAAATCAACTAATGGAACTAAAAACCTAAATAATATGCCAATAATGCACTCTGGAGATCATGTGCCATTGGTGGAGGTAACCTCGTCAGCATTTGATGGATAGAGGATTCCTTTAGGGATAGAAGTGCAAGTTTCCTTTGTTTGCCATGTTGAAGGCCCCATGCCCAGAAATTTAGATACAGAGTTCCATAGACACCCCTACAAATTCATACATGTTTCCTTGAGGAATTTGAATGGCTTTGAATACCTCAAAATTTAATTTAGGTCCAAACTAATGGTGTTCTTACCATGAACACCATTTTGCAAGGTATTGGCACGTGTAGATCCTACTCAAAATCATCTAAAGGAACTTACGTCCTCAACCATAATGCAATGATACCCTCAGGAGACCATGTGTGGTTCTAGAGGAAACATTCTTAGCCCTATATGGATAAAATATTACATTAGGATCAAAGGTACATGCCTTCTCCCTTGACCATGTCCTACTCCCCAAGCCCCTAGGTCTTCGTGCTTGGAGGCATTTTTCATGGCTATAGATGCCTCAATGGTTTATTTAAGACTAAAGGCATGGTATTCTTCCCTATACCATCATTCTCAAGGCCATGAAACAAATACACAATGCTGAAAGGAACCTAATGAAACTAATGTCGTCAACAATATGCCAATGATACCATCAAGAGGACAGGTGCGGTTGGTTGAGGAAATATTATTAGCCTTGATGTATAGAATACTCCTTTAGGGCCAAAGGTTCAGGTATCCTCCCATGACCATGTCCAAATCCCCAAGGCCTTAATCCTTGGATACATAGTGACACACATATCCATGTGATGTCATGCATGTTGCTTCAAATAATTAATCATGGCTCTAAATGCATTAGTGGTTGGTTAGGGTAAAAGGAATAGCCTTCGTCCCTAGGACATCATTCCTCAATATATTATCCCTTGAATAACCATGTCCAAGGACCCAAGCACATAATACCTAGATACATATAACCATGGATACCCCTGAAAAACCAGGCATTCTTCCTCAAGGAAGTATCCATGGATCCTATTGTGTTAATGGTTTCTTTAGGGACAATGGCATGGTATTATTCCCTCGAATATCATTCCAAAGGCCCTTGGAAAATTTTGAGAGCCATACCACTATGCAAAAACATTTGATTGTGCCCATATCTAACTTTTATGCCAAATATACACTTTAAGGGTTGTATACTATAGTTCATGGCCTTCGTCATTACACATTACCATATATAATATTATTTTAGGGTGTAATTCCCTCAATTCCGTCCATAACCATGGTGCAAGGCTTATATCTAGTGCACAAAACTACCTATTGCCACACATATCCCACTTTAAGGATAATGAGCTCCTCTATAGCACATGATGTCCTATGTGGTAGTTTGAGACATGGCTCTTAGCACGAGATTACTAAAACCTTCCTTTAGTTCCTGAGTCCTATTATTCCTCCCATGACTATGCACAAGTTTATAAAACCCATATCTAGTGCTACTTACACTAACACTTAGATTCCAAGGATAACATTGGGAGTTCATGGGTGTGTTTCAAATCTTTCCTTAGGGAAAAAGGCTAAAGTTTTCTCCTATGAAATATAAAAACCCTAATACCCATATATACTATAAAAACCTCATAATAGAATTGAAGTCCTCACTTACAAGTAAAGAATACCCCTCATATGTCATGTGTAGTTCTTCGAGGTGTTCCATTTGGTCTTTGATGCAAAAATTGTTTTATTAGGGGATAACGCCTAGGTTTCCTCACTCAAACATGTCAAGGGCCTTGAAACCCATATACAATGCTTAAAACCTCTTAGTGAAATTAAGTGACTCCCAATATCAGGCAAAGGATACTCTTAAGAGGACTTATGTGGTGGTTAGAGGTATAGTTGTTATTCTTACATTTCTATTGGTTTCATATAATGTCTAATGCCTAGTTTTCATCCCTTAATCATGTGTTTATTCCCCAAATACTTATAATTAGTTTAATTTCCTCCAATTTATCCCTTTATCCCTATTATAAGGCCAAGGATCCTCTCAAAGAGGCATTTGTGTTGGCTTAACACATTATTATTTTCCCTACATTCCTACAAGATTCATTTTACCTAAGGCCTAGATGTTTTATCTTAAAAAGGATGAGGACCAATAAGCCTATAACTAGTGATCAAAACCTTACAATGCCATGAAATCCCACACATATACACTAATAACACTCTTAGGAAAACATGCTTTTTGACCATATTTCTTTGACCTAGATTCTTAAAAGTCTCTTTTATGGCCCAAGGTAGAGGTTTCCTCCCTCAAACATGTCCAAGGATTTGAGACCCATGCCTTGTGCTCAAAACTTAATATTGATACTAATATGCATCAATAAATTTAATAAGTTCAATGGAAATACACCCAATTGAATAATCAAATGTGAGGAACCTGCAGCAAACAAGTAATCAAAACACACGATATAGCAGCAGAACTCAGAATCACTTTTATATTAATCGCAAGCCACTTTGAGGGGGCAACCTCCTTTGAGCAAGCTCAATACAAAATAACTTCAGGGTGGCTTCCTTGGCCTCAACACACACTTATGTACCAAAATAGGTGCGAATACTATGGGTCAAAACCATGGGCCAATATAAACTATGGGCGCCAATACTATGGGTCAAAACCATGGGCCAATATAAACTATGGGCGCCAATACTATGGGTCAAAACCATGGGCCAATATAAACTATGGATCAACAAATACTACAGGCGGCTTACAAAGCATACGCGCCTCACAACAATAACACAAACTATGGATCACAATTACTATGGGACGACTTACAAAGCATATGCGTCCAACAACAATATACTAACATAGTAAAGAGAGGGATTGACATGGGTTCCTAACATCCCCTCCCCCTTAGAAAAAGCTTTGTCCTCAAAGATTTAGATGTGGAAATTGTCATTGTATCTAGAGGAGTGGTTCCCACGTAGCATCCTAGGGCTGCATTCCGTGCCATTGAATTAAGACCTCTGTGATAGAGCGAGAGCGAAGCTGACGAGTGCGCTTATTGAGGACAGCCTCCGACTCCAAAAAGATGGATCCTTCATTATCCAGTTCTGGGAAAATAGTTTGGCCTTTGATGTTGGTGCCAAGAACTTTCTTCAGATAAGAGACATGAAATACTGGATGAATGCGGGAAGAAGGCGGAAGTTCCAATTTAGAAGCAACAGACCTAATCTTCTGAAGAATCCTATATGGCCCATAGAACTTTGGGGCGAGCTGATGACGCCCTTTGAGTTTTAGTGAGGATTGATTGTAAGGCTGGAGATGAAGAAAAACCATATCAACGGCTTCAAAAGTGCGCTCAGAACGGTGCTGATCATTGTGTTGCTTCATGCGATTTGCTGCCATGTGAAGGTTTTCGCGCAAAATGCGAAGGAACGCGTCAACTACCTGAACTGGAGAACTGCTGGGGGTGTAAGGAAGAAGAACTGGCGGTGCCTGAACATAAACTGCTTCATATGGAGTCATTTTAGAGGCAGTGCAGTAAGAGGTATTGTACCACCATTCAGCGAGAGGGAGCCACTTTGCCCACTGATGTTGTTGCTCAGAGGAGAAGCAACGAAGATAAGGTTCCAAGCATTTATTGATAATGTCAGTCTGACCATCCGTTTGGGGGTGATAACCTGAACGCATCTTCAGTTTGGTGCCAGTGTGGTGAAAGAGTTCTGTCCAAAAATGACTGGTGAAAGTCGCATCACGATCCGAGACAATGGAAGAAGGCATTCCATGAAGACGAAAGATCTGTTCTAGGAAAATTTGAGCAACGAAAGAGGCTGTATAGGGATGGCTGAGAGCACAAAAATGACGATATTTGGAGAGGCGATGAACCACAACCAAAATCACAGCCTTCCCTCCAGATGTAGGGAGCCTGTCAATGAAATCCATAGAAATATCTGTCCATATCTGGGGAGGTATGGGAAAGGGCTCGAGCAATCCCAGAAGGGGTGTTGTTTCACCCTTATTGCGCTGGCAGGTATCACCTTCAACCACCATTTGTTGAATTGTCCTTGTCATGCCCTTCCAAAAGAAGTTGCGCCATGCCCGTTCATACGTTTTGAGAAAACCAGAGTGCTCCACTGACGGAGAAGCATGGAGTTCATAGAAGATAGCTTGTTGAAGAGTTGTGTTCTGGGGAAGCACCAGACGACCCTTGTATCGCAGTGAAGCACCATCCCAAGAGTAATGTGGAACAGAAGAAGGGTTGTTGGCCAAGCGTTGGATGATGTGAGATAATGAAGAGTCATTGACATAACCCTGCTAAACCGATTGCAACCAATTTGGAACAGGCATATAAATAGAGGAAAAAGAACCTTGGTCATCAAATGTGCGAGAAAGGGCATCCGTCACAAGATGGTCCGTACCCTTCTTATAAATGATCTCATAGTCATAACCCATGAGGTTGCTAACCCATTTCTGTTGTGCTGGGGAGGATACACGCTGTTCTAGGAAATATTTCAGACTATGGTGATCAGTCTGGATGCAGAAATGAGTCCTTGAGAGGTAGGGTCGCCACTTGTGTACTACATGCAAAATGGCCATCATTTCCTCCTCATATGTAGGGGCAGCTAAATTCTTACCGGAAAGGGCTTCGCGGGTGAATGCAATGGGGTGTTCATCTCGAAGGATAACAGCACCAAGTCCATGGCCACAGGCATCACTCTCAATAGTGAAGGGCTTGGAAAAATCAGGCATAGCTAGAACGGGTGTAGTACACATAGCTTGTTGCGGCTTGTCAAATGCACGCTTAGTAACATGTGTTAATGTAAGAGCATCATTTTTCAACAGCGCAGTTAATGGAGCTGCAAGCTTCCCATAATCCTTGACAAACTTGCGGTAGTATCCAGTCAACCCCAAAAAACCACGAAGGCTCTGGAGTGTCTTAGGAGGTGGCCAATTGTTCATGGCAGCAATTTTGGTAGGATCCACACAAACCCCTTGTGCTGAGATAATGTGCCTGAGATACTCAACTTCCTTTTAGCCAAAAAATCATTTAGACTTTTTGGCATGGAGATGATGATCAGAGAAAATTTGCATTACAAGAGCCAGATGCTAGAGATGTTCATCCCATGTTTTACTGTAGATGAGGATATCATCAAAAAATACCATAATGAATTTCCGCAAATAGGGCCTGATGTTGGGAGGAATGCTACCAGGGAGGAGCTGAATACGATGGTCCTCTGGTCGTGAAGGTGGAAGTCCCACTGGTTCAGCAAAAACACCTGTATAGCGATCCAGAATTTGTTGGAGATCCAAAGGAGTAGTGGGGGCCGCTGAAGGTTGCATTTGAAGGGAATGGAGCTGAGCAATGACACCATGGGAACTCTTCTTAAGGAGTTTTTCCAGGCGATGTGAACTGATCATGCTGAGAGACCCTGGTTGTAATCCCTTCAATGTGTGTTTGTGTCCATCGGGGGAGAACTAAATCCAAAGTTAAGCAAAATCCCATAATATGGGGCCAAGTGTGCGCAGCCATTGAGCGCCCAAAACCACATCACATCCGCTTAAGGTCAAGGCAAACATGTTAGAGCGGAGGTTATAATCTCCCATAGAGATACGCACATTACGACACTTCCCTTTGCAAGGTAAGGTGCCCCCATTGGCAATCATGACTTCAAAGTTGGAGCAAGGATGGATAAAACAATCAGCTTGTTTGGTGATCCGAGGGTCAATGAAATTATGAGTGCTGCCAGAATCAATGAGTATTGTAAGAGGAAGCTTCTTGAAGTAACCGCATACCCGCATTGTTTGGGGGGCAGTGACTCCAGCTAAAGCATGGAGGGATATCCCGGGTTGGTCGTCCTGAGATGGAGGGTCAGTAGGCAGCTCCTGAGTGTCAACTAGGGCATCCATTACATCGGCAACTTCTTCACCAATTTCAGAGGCAGGTGGAGAATCCACATCCAAGAGATAGATCTTTTGTTGAACACATTGATGTCCCCGACTGAATTTCTCATCACAATTATAACAAATCCCTTTTTCTCTGTGTGCCTGCATCTCTGTTTCAGACAATTGCTTGATTGGAGGTGAGCGAGGAGCTGGCAGAATGGGAGGTCGTTGACAACCCATATTCCGGAAGGGAACAAAAGAGGATTGGGAGTGCTGTTGGGATACTATCTTCTCTTCTGCCAACTTAGCCAACCCTAGGGCTTCGATCATTGTGTTGGAACTGAACATTTTGACCTCAGAGTGAATTGCATCCTTTAGACCATTGATAAAACAACTCCGGTAGAAGTCATCAGGTAATCCTTTAGTGTGATGAGCTACTTTCTGAAATTCAGTTTGATACTCTTTCACAGTGCCAGTTTGGTGAAGTTTAGTGAGAGCTCCTGTGAAGTCATCAAAAGCACTCGGACCAAATCGGTGCAAAAGGAGCTGGCAAAAAGTAGGCCATTTTGGCTCTTCATGAGCCTTGATGTACCAACAATACCATTGAAGAGCTTCTTGTTCCAAATGAAAGGAGGCAAGTGGAACTTGGTGGACATCAAAAGTATTATGAAGGTTGAAATACTGTTCTGCTCGATAGATCCATCCAGTCGGATCAGTACCATTGAAGCGCGGAAAATCTAGCTTCGGACCGCGAAAATTGCTGGAAGAAGAGAACCCATTGGTTGATCAAGACTCGGACTGTCATCTAGTGTTCATAGCTAAATGCTCAAGATGGAGACTGAGAAATTTGTCATCAGGTTCCTGGAGTTTGGCTTGGATGGCTGCAAGTGCTTCCTCCATGAGTTTTGCTCCGGTGCGGGTGACAACCATAAGCAGGAGATTTTTTATGAAGGGATCTGCAACGGCGCGGAAGTAATCGGCAACAGATGGATCTGCAACGGCGCAGAAGTGATCGGCAACAGATGGATCTGCAACGGCGCGGAACTGACCGGCAATAGTTCTGGACAGAGGAAATCTGCAATTGTGCAACTGAAAATAGAGATGGACCCCAGGTATGTGTGGCTTCCTATCGGTTCAAGGGATTCACTCGGCCACCAATGCTGTCTGACAGCTTGCGTATTGGGGCAGTACCCCTCACTCCACGGCTCAGGCAAAACTGATAACCGCTTGGCCACAAACGACAGCTCTTGGTTTACCTCACGGGTGGGAACTAGTCAATCAGGTAGGGGTCGTTGCCCTTTTTGCTGGCAGGTCCTCTCAATGGGCCAGCTACTTCAGGGTTCCTATGGTACTCCTCACAATGAGTTTTAGGGCTTATTCCCAAGTGCTTCCCATAGTTAAGTGGAGAGGGATTATTCCCAGATCCGAACCTGCAATAGAAAAAAAATTTGGGCAAAAATTCCACCCAATGTTCAAAAACCGGATCTATATTGCTCAGAATCGTTATTATAGCATGTTTCCGGAACTGGAACAACCACTCTGCTTCTACCCATGAAATCGAAATAGAAATCTGCGCACTCGGTCAGAATATTTTATCGCCGCAATTTCCGCGGTCGTCACCGAAATTCTGAAAAATTACGGATTTTAAATCCGCGATATCTCCACTTTTAGAACTCCAAATGAGATGATTTCTTTTTTGAAACTGCGTATTTTTTAAAGAGGAATTCCGATATGCAATCTGTTTCTTCTGATTTTGTGCAGAAAGTTTCAGAAATTGATCTGAAAGTCGCCGCAAAAAAAAAAAAAATTCCCACGTGTGCCAAGGAAAGTGCTCTGATACCAGATGTGAGGAACCTGCAGCAAAAAAGTAATCAAAACACAGGATATAGCAGCAGAACTCAGAATCACTTTTATATTAATCGCAAGCCACTTCGAGGGGGCAACCTCCTTTGAGCAAGCTCAATACAAAATAACTTCACGGTGGCTTCCTTGGCCTCAACACACACTTATATACCAAAATAGGCGCCAATACTATGGGTCAAAACCATGGGCCAATATAAACTATGGATCAACAAATACTACACGCGGCTTACAAAGCATATGCCCCTCACAACAATAACACAAACTATGCATCACAATTACTATGGGATGACTTACAAAGCATATGCGTCCAACAACAATATACTAACATAGTAAAGAGAGGGATTGACATGGGTTCCTAACATCAAATTTCAATTCAAATCACTTTTATTATATGTTAAAATAATAATAAAGTGAAAATGGTTGTCTTGAATTATTTCTCAATATGGTACTTATTTTTTAAAATAATATTAAAAATGAATACTTGAATTGAGTTATTTGCAAAATAATTATTTGTGTACTTGTGGTGCAAAGCCTTATAAAAGAATAATTTCAATTTATTTGTTTAAATATTATAGAAATAAGCAATTGAATTTGTGGTGATTGTGGTATCAAATCTCATAAATGAATCTTAATCATTCTTTTGATTGAAAAAAAAATTGAATTAAGTAATTTATAAATAATTATTTTATGAAGTTGCTATATTATGGTGCAAACCATCATAAATAAATCATATCTATACATGTCCATGTAACAAATAGCCTATTCTAGCAGATGGGCACTTCGGTGATCTCTTTGTGGCTATAGCCATACAACATGTATCAACGTGAAAGAAATGGTTCCCAAATGGATGACCCATGGAGCCTCTGCGATGGTTACGATCTTTCAAAATTGAACCCTTCGCAGCCCTTCCAAGGAGTTCTAGCCCTTCTGAGAAGTGTAACATTAAATTTGTCCTTCAAAAAAAATTTAAAATTAAAATTTTACCCTTCCAATAAAGAAGGGCATAATTTATATCAACATTTCAAAAGAAGTGCAACTTTTGAAATTATCCATCCATATAAATTGCTCTTCTCTTTACATCCTCTTCTCTTTAAGTCCTCATCTCATAGTCATAACTAAGAATTATTATGCCTGCACATCCTCACCTTATAATACGAATTGGGTCAAGGCCCAAAGACAACCATAAAATATTAAATTTGTCAAGAAACAAAGAGTAAGATACAACTATAAGTCTTATATTAAATTTATCTTATAAGTCTTTAATTAACAATATCAATTGAGATTTGACACATTGGATGGTTGTGATATTCTTATCACGAGTCCTTACCAATGTGATTACAAGGCATTCGTTGAAGGTGAAGTCCATAATTTTAGGTCGTCTTCCTTATTATCATGCCTTTTGGTAAGACAATAAAGAGCCTAGTGGCTTGCATCACCAAGGAAAAAGTTTTAGGAATAGGGGTTATACACATTAATTGTTTTTTAAATTAAATAATTTAAATTCCTACTGATGACTATCGATTCAGTGAACCATGGAATGGTACAAAACACAACAAATTTTAGAGCCCCAAGCACTTAATATCACACACCTATAACTTTCTCAAATCTAGCCATTAATAAACTTATTTTGGTATTCTTGTTCAATTTAAAAGGAAAGTTGAGACTTAGAAATACATTGAGTTGCAAGGATTCACTTGACTTAAGTCTTCCATCACATACATGTATTTTGGTGAAAAGGTTTGGCTAATTTATACTTGTCAATTAAAGGATAATTATTTATATTTCCAGAAAGGCTGAGAGAATAAATACCCTTCCAATTGAAACTAAGACCCACCCTTCAAATTTGATCACTAATGGTTACCAAATGGATCGTCGATGGAGTCTAGGAAAATGAAACGAACTGTTAGAATGATCGCACATGGAGACCATGAAGGCAAATGGATCCCAAAGCGAAACGATTCCAATAATAGTAAAATTAATCGATCGCAAAGGGAAACAATTGCAATAATAGTAAAATTAAAAGGTTTGAAATAATAGTAAAATTAAAATTAAACTTTAATTGTGATATAATATCTCATCGCTTTGGTGAGTGGACGCAACGAAGAATATTCATGGTTCGGGTTCGTGCACATTTAAAAAAATTAAAAACATGAAATCTCCTCCCACTCTTAATTCTGAAATAAGACGCTTTCGGGCAGAGGGGTAACTTAAAAGAGTTAACCTATTGAACCTTCAATGGTCTCTTTCAGTATACCAAAATTCATGTGATGTGACCAGAATGTTTCCATGAAAGAAATAAATAGGTCAGGATAGTCAGTGATGCCAAAGGCATGAGTGTCACGTTATGCATTTAGTGAGAAAGGGCATCCCATCTCAAATGCATGATTCGAGTACAGAGAAAGTCAGGTCATGTTTTTGGTGTGTTTGCACGTTATAATCCGCTGATTTATTATGTAAACCCTCAAAGATGTTCCACTGCAACTCAAATGCATGATTCTAGTTAAAAAAAGGTCAGGTACCATTTTTGGTGTGTTTGAACATAATATTTTCATGGTGATCCTCCCCTGATTGATATAAACGTCTCTCAAAGGTGTTCCACGAGACCCAGAATTCTTTTGCATTCGATTTGTGCTATAATGACAATGACATTGAAGAGTATTGTAGTCTTGAATGGTGTTTCTCTACACTCATCTCTTTTTAAAGTCAATTTGTTCTATGTTGAATTTGAATATGAAGAATATAGTGTTCGATTAGTCACACGATAAACATTATTATGCCTGGAAAACTTGTAATGTGTAGAACTGAAATGAGTAGAATTGGAAAGAAGATTAATGAAATTTCAGGATTCCATGGGTGCAGTCCTGCAGGCTTTCAGTTCTCTTTATTGTTATTATTTTCTGTTGCATTCCTATGCGCCGCCGCCTGCCACTCTGGAGCAGTTATGTCCTACACAGCACAAGTCCATGTCACTACTTTGTCCTCCTGGAGCAGTTATGTCCTTCACAGCACAAGTCCATGTCACTACTTTGTCCTCCTGGTTCGGTAGTTTAAAGAAATCTCTTTTCATGGTAGAAAGAGAAATGTGATCAAGGCCTTGAAAGCCTGTCACATTATCTTTTAGAGATTTCAACATCGATTATTGCACTGAGAGAACCAGGATCTAACTTTTCAAACATCATGGACTTTTTCTAAATACTAATGGCAATATATGCACTCTTCAAACAATAATAGCACTACATTTCATGAACATTGTAACTGTAACTCTCAGTTGTGAATAGAGTAGAATACTAACTAGATGAGACGGGTGTGATTATATTAAAAGGCAAATAAACTAATAACTAGTCTACTGATCTGCCTAGACTAATATGTTTTTGGATTCCAAGTTAGCTTCAGTATCTGCCAATACACAAGAGATTATAAAATATTCTTATAATTTGTTCGTGGAAACAGTTTTGATTATTGATTTTGTTCCTCGAAACGGTTTTGGTTATTGATTGATCAAAGATAAGGTACATTTTTTTTAGACAACTCATTTTCGTTAAGTCGTTTCTTTTCTTGTTGCTCCGATTTTGTATTGCGATAAAAAAAAATATGTTGTCTTTGGCCACTTCTGAATTTTGTGAGCTTGGGATAATTCCAATGTGTGTTCTTGTTACAACACATTATTACCAGCTCAAAAACATATGAACCATGGCAATCCTTTCAGCCAAAAAGAAAGAATGCTAGATCTGTTCATTAAATTTTTTTTCCAAATTTTGCACCAGACTAAGTGTGTTGAAGTCTCTCCCCACAAAAATGACTTAGAGATGTGTTGTCCAATAAATTTTACACATTCCAACTTTTACATAGTCGGTAGACTACTACTTTGAAAATTAGACATTCCAACTTTTATACCCACATTTAAAGAAGAACATTTACATTTATACATATGATTACCATACCTATATAGTTTGGGGTTGGATCACATAGATAGCAATCAAATGGTTAAGAAATAGTTATTGAATGGAAAATAATTTTACTATTTTTTATATTTTTTTTCTTTCTTATGTCACATTGTTAGTTAATTTGCCATGAATTGTTGATTATCCATTCATCAACTATGAGTTATCCCTACATGAATTATAAAATCAATCTTCACAGTGTGTCATTCTCATCATTAGATAAAAAAACATGACATATAGTCAGCCCCAAATCTAAAATAAAAAATTCTATCCCAAAAGTTTTGTATGTAAATTGTGCATTTCTTTTATCAAAGTGAATGAAAAGGTTCTGCATTTTTGCATGATACTTTCTTTTGTTGAACAAAAACAAAAGACCCAATACTAAAAGTTAATGCACGAAAATATTTGATGCCATCAGGAACGGTGTTATGTGCGAAGCATACATCGTATGCGCACACACAAGCCTACGGCACCGCCATGGTAATTCTTGTCTGTAAACATTTTTTATCAAGAAAACTCCTTTGAAAAATCCAATTCAGATTTGAAGCTCAGTATATTTTATAACCATAAAATACATTACCATAAAATAGCCAATTATAAGGGAATGTAAGGAAACTGTAGCAGTTGAGCTTTTGTGGGTGGCAAATGTGCATGACCTGCTTACTATATTCACACAGGACGCTCCACTTGCGACCCTGCAGAGAAAACAGATTGGGCATGTGAGTTCCTCATTAATCACACGTTCCAGTCTTTTTGTTGGAAAATGTAATTACTCACAGATCAGTATCTCATCTCATCTGACTCTATCAGAGTCTAAGATCTTGTCCAACATTCTAACAAGAGGGAAGAGTCCATTATTTGGCAATCTAAACCAGTTGCATTAATTTCTGAAGCTAAGTTGTTAGGTAGATAGTTAGTCTTTAATGGTGAGTTAGTCGATTCATGTAGAAACAATTTTCAGGTTTCCTATAAATAGAAAAAGAATATTGTGAATCAGATTAGACACAATAAAGAGCAAGAGAGAGCTAAGAGGATAGAAGAGAGTGAAGAGACAATTGTGTTGAAGCTCAAGCTTATGTGTGGGTGATTCAGTCGAAGAGTCGAAGAGTCGAAGCTCTGTAAAAGGATCAGTCGGTGAGACGACAAGTTTGGATCAACAAGTTTTTAATACCTTTGTTATTTCCACACAAGTTATATATATGAAATAGTTTATGGTTGAATGCATGTTTATTTAGCCATACATTTCCTCCAATTTACTTTTGTAAATGTTTTTTACAAATACGGTTGAGTGGAAGAACAAGAATCCTTAAATTTCTCATCTCGTGAAAGTTCTAGGTTTTACAGCACAATGCTCGACTCAAGTCTTCCTAAATATTTGGGTATATGTTTTTATAAGTTATGTTGAATTGTTAATGTGTCAATTCTTACTTCATCTTTCTCACAAGTGAAAAATATTTGTAATTTATTAAGTCTTTTAGACTAAGAAACATACTCTTTAAACTCCAGCTAAAACCAGACCAGGCCAAGCCAGTCTAAGTAAATCGGTCGAGTGAACTCAACAAGTTGGTGAGTGAAGTAACTCACTAGTGGTCGAAGAGGTCAACCAACTAGTGGTCTATTAGCACTCATAATGTACCCAGGTTGTAAAGGTAAATCCCAAAGGTAACAGCAAACCACTTTAGAAAGAAACTGGTTTTTCTTCTAGAGAGGGATCTCTCAATATAGATTTAACAAGACCGGATATAAACCAACACTCAAAGATTTGTATAGATGGTTGAAACAACACATAACCATTGGGAAATCGAGTCACATACATACAAAGATATCACAAAGACATATACATGCGATTTATCAAAGGAAAGATAACTATTTCATCACAGTCATTCATTTAGTTCGGATGAAACAGAAGAGACAATGAACAGCCCATAAATACAGAGCATCAAATATGAGTTCTATATTAACTTTAGTAGAAGAATGTATAAAATATCTGAAACGATGATCAGAGAATAAACATTATGAATTCTAATCATTCAACGTTGTGTTTCAGAAATGAAGAAAACAAAATGGAGTGTTACACTAGAAAACAAAATCACATAAGGAAGAAAATACGGACTATAATATAAATGACACATGAATCTCTGATAATTCTTATGCATTCACTTTGTTATTCAAAAAATATATGTGTTCAAAATCATTCCACAACAAGATGGGTTCCAACCTCCATCAAATAAAATAGATACAATTATATACATAAATTGATTCATCTTCCAAGAAGATTCATAACTGAATGATTGGCTTAATCAAAGTCTTGTAACTGTATTCCTAACTCCTACGAATAAACTACTAGCTTCGATCCTAACAAATCATTAAGTTAAAATCAACTTGATAACATGGCCTCGTTTGAGCAGCTCCTTAGCACGCAACACTTGTCTTCATGAATGAAGTATATACTTCATTTTCCTGAATCTTTCTATGGCTCTCCGTTGCTCCACGCTTGGAATATCATATTACATCATCTCTCGAATTGACACCTCCAGTTCCATGTAAGCTTCATATGACACCTTAGGCAATCCACCTCTGATGATCAAGAACTTCTGTAATATCTCGAAATCCTCTGTGAGCTTATCCACAATGACCTACCCTGTCAGCCCTTTTTCCAGATCGTCGATGAATGATCCATGCGGATTTGTAGCAACAGGTTGTGATAGTGTTCCTGAGAAAGCATTCGCCCCTCATCATCCCAAAAGGAAGGAAGATCGTCCTCAAACAATATTTTGAAAGCCTATTTGAAATTATTAACCTGTGAGACCATTTTGTCAGCTTTGTCCTGTACTGCTTTCATCAGATGGTGTTTATGGATAAACCTTTTCGCCCACAGTACCAATGCTATTCTACCCTTTACTCCTATATCATGGAACTTTTGGTACGTCAATGAATTTAAAAAATTTAACGCATTCTGAGCTGTGGCAAGGGGTTTTCTATCCATAGTTTCATTTACTAACTTCAGTCTTTGATTGGAAAAATTGATCAATATGCTTTGATCATCAATAAAGTTCAAATAGTGCCTGAATTTAGTGATTTCTACAGATAAGGTATCCCAAATTATGTGCTTTTCTCCTTGCAAATGACCCTTTCCTATGTTTCTCTCTTTCAATTCATTGAATTTCTTTTGTAGCTGATTTCTGTCTTGCAATATTTTATTTTTATTTTCTGTCACCTTGGCTAACTCAGACTTGATCTTCTCATTTTCTACCTTTAATTCTTTTATTTCTTCATCCTTTAGGTTGACCTAGGACATGGCTACTAACAACTCATCTTTAGAAAAATCATTTAATGGTTTCTTAATATTTACAATAGACAGGTCCTCATCAGTGGGACTCTGACTCATCAATTCCTCCATGATCTCTTTTTCTTCATTCTGGTCATTTTTCAGCAGGGAGATTTGTGCTACTAGCTAATCCCTCTCTGTTTCCCATTTGTCTTTTTCTTCTTGTAATTTGACGGCTTTTCCTTTATGCTCCATCATTTCCTAGTGGATTTTATCCTTCTCTTCTTGTAATGTCAATAATTCGGATGATTGAACATGCTCTGTGCTTGGGATCTTCAACCTTTTCTTCAAAACCTGGAGGGCATTGTCCTTTTCTTTCAACAGTTTTTTGATTGCTTGAGTGTTATCTCTTCCACTTCCTAAACTAATGACGTCTGATTGCAACTTTTTAATTTGAATGGCATTGGCCTTATTTTCAACTTTTTCATGTTTTAACTAAACCTCTAACTTGTCTACAAAAATTTGTAACTTATTGATTCTCATCATAGCTTACAACAGATTTGAATAAATAATGTCACTTGTTTGCTTATGTAACTGAATCTTGTGTGGTACACTAATCTTGTCTAACCTTACTTCCATCTCTAACACCTTCTTATCATTCACCATGGCCAATTTAAAGGTGTTTCTTTCTATGTCCCTCGTGGAAAACAAGGAGCTTTTTGGATTATTTAAACTCCTTGCCTGCAGGAGTAAATTCCTTGTCTCTTCTAGGGACTGTTTTCGTTTCTCCACATAACTAACCTTGAGCTTCTCTTTGGACTTGAAAACTGAGCCTAATTCTGAATTATTTACATCTTTAAAATAAAACTGATTCACCTGTACTGATTTTATTGGAACTAAAGCAACTTTCTTCAAATCATCTGAAATCTCTTCACTTAAAACTTCACCAACTTGAAACAATTTGTATTTTTTGTGTGACCCATCGTCATCCACTTTCATGCTTTCAACTTCAAAAAGACTTCTTTTAACTACAATATTGGGACCATCTGCCACCTGAGATACTGCTACTAGTATAATACTTGCACCTTCATTAGATCTTGGACTTTCCATAAAATGAAACAAATTGGCTTTCTCGCTCAGGCCTTCAACGACCTGGTGGTCAAATGGCTTGTTTTTGTTTGCCTTCTTTCTCAAGGAAATTATATGATGGGGATCATAATTTACCCTTGGTTTTTTTTTGAAATTCCATGCTTCCCAATAATTTTTCTATAAACACTAGGGCACCCTTATTTTTGAAAATAAAAGAACCAACTTTGAGGGGGAATTTGATATTTGAAGATTTCCTAAAGGCCCCAAAATGTTCTTCCTCTGAATACAATATTTGCTTCATAAAATCTAATGCAAAAACTCTGGGAGTGAGGAAAGCAGCTAACTTATATGGTTCCCCAGTAAATCCATATACCCTCAAAACAGTGGAATCCTTATACAGAAACCAATATCTGAATCAATCCTCAGGTGAGGATTGCATCATGCATTTCATCTCTTCTAATACCTGGGGTAACACTTCATCAAATAACATCTTGTAAATTTCTAACATGATTGAATTGAAAAATTCAAACATGTTGATTTGCTTGGGCAAATCTGAAGAAAACAAGGTGCTTAAAAACTGCAGTTCGGTGACATTTGAACACAACAACATGTTCAGTAAATAAGTCTGAAACTTGAAAAATCTAACCTTTGGGAATTCACTCAATTGAAGATGTATCGCTTCTGCCAAGTATTCATCAAGACTGAATACATGAAATGACTGAGACTCAGGACTCAATGAACTTATTTTTAATAGAAAACCTAGGATGAATTCATTCATGCGACGATCGTCATCTAAACCCAAGACTTGAAAAACTAAGGACACCACTAACTGAACTTCATCTCTGAAAATACGAACATGGTATAGCGGGAAAAGACCATCTAATGACTGACCTTCGTTCAAGATGTTGGACAGGAATTTGCAATGGACTTTGGTTCTATAATTTTTGTACAATTCAGGAAGAATGGACTCGTTTATAGGTTCACGACAATCAGGGTAGTTGTCACGCAAGTTTAGGTTTTCACGGATAACATTGGCATTGATTTTACAGATTATCCTAGACGTAGACTGACTGACAATAACTCTCTGAGAATAGGAATAATTAACTACGCACCACTCTGCAAATTCAAGAAAATGCAGGGTCTATTCAATAGCAAAATAATATAAAAATGATTTGCAGGCATTTAGGATATCATTACCCTACGAATTATAATGCCACAACCTCTCTTTGCTGACTGATACACTTCCTACGGACAGGAAAGGGTCACACACTCCTCTGTCCCTATCCACCAGATAGTCTTCTCTGTCATCCAGAATATACTAAACCCTTGCAAATCTTTTCTTTGGTCCATAATTCAGTCAATAATGGTAATTAGATGGATGAATTTCGGGCGTTTGAGTCTTACCTGTTACTGTGATTGCGTGTTACCGTGGTTGCGTGTGTTCGAAATTGACTGTTAGAGGTTGACGAGCACGTAGGTATTTTTCATTCGTCCAGCGCCGATAAAATAATCCTTGTACAAGTCAAATTTTTTTTATATAGGACCCCACTCTTGAGGCCCCCCCTTCAATGGTTTCCACCAAACCGCTTTTGCCTCTGGAATGCACCACAACAGACCACGTGTACTGTGGTTTCCATTATGCTACTGCCTTTTACTTCCAACTACCGCGCAACTTCTTGCTCCGGATCCATCAACGACCATCAATCTATCTTACCTTTATTTCCCAGCCATCGAATCAAGCGACACGTACCCAATTCCACTGAGCATCCCCATCTTATCAAACGTGCAGGTTCACAAGGCAGAGTTCATAAAGATCATAGATTTCTTCAAGCTAGATCGACGACTGTTGATTTTCACGTCTTACTGAACACCACCTACATCCTTATCTTTCTCGCATCTTTTATAAAGCGGGCTCATTATAAACCGTTGATCTCCATCTTCCCGTTTTGTACCGTTAGATCCCTTTGATAACTCACCACTTACTTGCCCTTTGTCATACTTCCATACCATGAAATTTTAACCAAAGTCCTACAAACGACCATTATCTCTTCTTCAATAAGATCCCTTCGAGCCTCTGCTAGATAGGGTCATTAACAACTGGCTCCATCTGGGGATGATATCCTCCCCGCAAGGTATCAAGGAACTCGTAGACCAGGTGCCTATCTTTATTTTTCCACAATAACTTCCAGAAAACCTATCTTTTGTTTTTTGTAGATATATTGTTTTTTTTAAACAGAATGGCACGATTCTTGAATCTTAGGGCCTTCACCACGGGCTTCAAAAACACTCGGCCTACCATTCGTATTGATCTGTACAGAGAGTAATAAGTATTTACAGGCTATAATACAAATTTTACCCTCCTTCTTAGGACAGGTAATGTTTCAGATACCTTCCATTGACAGGGTTACTATCCAGAGGAACCCCGTTCGGATATTCTAGTATAAATTCGTTTTGTCCTCTCTAACCAGCAACAACATAAGGACCTACCCACATATGATCAAATTTCCCATGTTTTTCTTCTTTAGGATCATCCCACTTCAATACTAAATTGTCAATCTGAAACTGCTCTTATTTGATTTTCCTATCAAAAGTATTTTTCATTTTTTCCTGATGTAACTACACCTTGTCATAAGCCTTATTCCTTTGTTCTTCCAACTCAATAATCTGATTTATTCCCCTTTGCATGTGATTTGGTTCTTCTTGCTGATCTTGGAAATATCTCATAACTGGAACACCTAACGATGCTGGAAAAATGACTTTAGTTCTGTACACTAGTTGGAACAGAGACATGCCAATCACCCTTTTGGCACTAATCCTGTCATCCCATAGAGCATACTTGAGCTTGGTATGCCAGGACCTTTTATTATCTTCCAACAGGTTCTTGATGATCCTTACTAAGCTTTTATTTGAAGATTCAGCTAACCCATTTCCCTGCGGATAATAGGCAATTGAATGATTGAGGCTTATATGATATTTGTGACAGAAATCAATCATTTTCTTGGATTTGAATGCAGTTTTATTGTCTATTACTATTCTTCTGGGGAATCCGAATTGAGCCAATATATTTTCCTCAAGAAAATCCATGATTACAGTTTCAGTGTCTCTTCTAGTGGGGATAGCTTCAATCCATTTTGTAAAATAATTTGTAGCTGTCAAAATCCATTTGTGTTGTCCCGATGAATTGGGGTTTATTTCGCCAATAAAATCCAAACCCCACTACTGGAAAGGAGCTTCTACTATTATTGGATTCAAAGGGAGAGGAAGCACTTTCCTCTTTCCGACGAAAATTTGGCATTGATGACACTTACTGGTTTCTTCATACACATCTGAAAATAATGTAGGACAATAATAGCCCGCTCTTAGAATTTTGGTTGTAGTCACTTTCCAAGAATGATGTCCTCCACAATCTCCCTTATGAAATTCTTTGACTGTATGCTGAGCTTCATTTTCTAAAAGACAGTTTAGTAACACACCTCCAGGGTCCTTCCAATAAAGATACTGACTTAAAATACAAAATTTAGTAGCTTTCAATTTTATGGACCGGGCCCTTGACTTACTCAATCCTTCTAGTGCTTGTAAATTTCGAAGGACATATACAATATCAGAATACCATGGAGACACCAGAAAATCAGCCATTACTTCCACTTCTGTATCTATCTGATTAGCTTGGTGAGATAGGAAATTGATTTGCAAAGCCTCACAATTTGAATTAGCCATCATTTTAGCTAATCCTTGTCCTTTAACCAACTTGGTGGGTTTTATTTCTATATCGTACTCCAGTAATGTAGCAATCCATTTCGCTCTTATGCCTTCTGGATCTAGTTGTGTCAAAATCCCTTTTACTGCAGCAGTTGGAACATGTGCAATTATATGTGAATGCAGAATATACACTTTGAAATCCTTCAATACTTTGAATAAGGCATAAGCTTGTTTCTCCATCATGTCATATTTCAATTCTCCATCCCTCCACATTTTGCTAAAAAATGCTATGGGCTGTTCCAAATTCTCATCATTTTTCTGTAATAAAACTGTTGTTATCATATATTCTGAAGCGTATGAAAATACTGAGAAATCTTTGGTAAAATATGGACTTACCAACACAGGGGCCTCTGAAATTGCTTTCTTGATTTCCCAAAAAGACTTTCTAGCTTCTGCATTCCATTTTATCTCATGACCCTTCTTCAACATATTTGTGATATTCATTAATATCTTAGCAAAACTTGGCACAAACCTTCTTAAAAAATTTACTTGTCCCAAGAATGATTGCATCTCTTTTTTACTCCTGGGTTCACCTACTTTCAAAATTGCACTCACCCTTTCAGGATCAATTTTTATTCCATCTTTTGATATTATATGGCCCAACAACTTTCCTTCTTCCAATGCAAAATTGGACTTCTTTGGATTCAACGATATACCAAACTTCCTACACTTCATGAAAACTTTCTCTAAATGATGCAAATGTTCTCTGTCAGATTTTGAATAGAATGTGATATCATCCATGTAGATCACTACAAAATTCCCAATTTCCCCTGTAAAAGTAATTTCCATAGCTCGGTGAAAAGTAGCTCCTGCATTCATTAAGCCAAAAGGCATCTTTGCATACATGAAAGTGCCCCAAGGTGTAGTAAAGGCAGTTTTTTCTTGATCTTCAGGCAATACTTTGATCTAGTTATAGCCAGAAAAACTGTCCAACATTGAAATTCTTTCAGTTCCAACTACTTTCTGCAATATATGGTCCATCTTTGGTAGAGGATAATTATCCTTTATAGAGACTTTATTCAAGTTCCAAAAATCTATACACAACCTGATTTCTCCGTTCTTTTTTCTAACAGGAACCAGGTTTGCAACCCACTTTGAAAACCTTAGAGTGACAATTATCTTGGCATCAAATAATTTTTTAATTTCTTTCTCAATGATAGGAATCAACTTAGGGTTTATCCTTCTGAGCTTCTGCTTGAAAGGATCCTCTCCAGGCTTTATAGCAACAGTATGATGTATGATAGAAGTATCATACTCATTAAGGTCTTCATAACTCCAAGCAAATACATCAGTGTATTTTTTCATTAATTTCACATATTCTTCCTTTTCTCTTTCAGGCAATTTCTTAGATAATTTTATAATCTTAGGATTCTCTTCAGTGCCAATATTCCTATCATCAACAACATTCTCAATATGCTTTACTTTTGGATTTTTAGCAACATAATTCTGATCAAAACGTTTTTCCAAAGGAATCAGACCTCTTGGTATGAAATTATTTTTTAATTGGATAATATCCTTACCTCCTAGGGTTCCCTTTAACTTTTCAGCACCATTCCCTTCTTTCTCAAGCTCTCCATCATCTTGAATACTCTCGTCATTGTCATTTTTTATGTGAATAGGAGTATTCACAAATTCTCCTAAGAGTTCTAGGAACCTTCTGATTTGCATGTCATCTTCAAACACCTTCCAGTACTTAGAATTATCAGGAATAGACGGTCTATTCACAATTTCCACCCGGTATTCCCTCTGACCAACAACAGGGGTTTCAAATTTTCCAGCGGCTAGAGATAAAGAATGAGCTACCAAATTTTCATGTCTAGGAACTACCTGAATGGTACATGCTCTGTAAAGAAGTTAACAAACATATCCCATACTTCATTTCTATAAGCCCTCATCCGAGGATGCCTAGTGTGATAACTCTCATTTACTTGATTTATCACCAACTCTAAATCTCCTAAGACCCTTATTTTTTGAGCTCCCAAATCTTTCAATGCATTCAATCCCAATAATAAAGCTTTATATTCTACCACATTATTCATGCATTCAAATGTTAATTTATATGATAAAGATTTGAAATTATATACACACCAGCTTCGGCACCTATTTTTGCAACAGATCCATCAAAGTACATAATCCATTGGCCTTCCCTTTTTTGTTTAGCCTCCAAAGCATCTTGTTCCATCACTTCCTTTTCCTTATTTTCCTTAGACTTCTTCTGCAATGCCTCTTCTAAATCATGTGGGACATCATCATTAAAGAAAATAGAAGACCCCAAATCAGTATCAACAGCATATATGTGGTGAATCTCAGGTTTATCTTGACTACTTACTACATAAGGATTTATTTTTTCACTATATAATCTTCTGCTCCCATCTCGAACAGGAATTGTAGCATATGACATATCCACCTGTAAACTACCTTTCAACTTGGAAGTCCAAGATCTTGATAAAAGTACCGCAAACTTAGGTGGAATATCTGCCACTACCACATCCATGACTATAGTTTTAGATGGAAATTTATTTAGGGTTACCACCATATCTTTAATCAAACCAAGGCATTTTACTCTTTTAGAATCAAACGAGTACAAATATTTATAAGGTCTTGTTACTTCCAATCCCAAACTCTCTACCACTCCTTTCGGCATTAGGTTATGTGATGCTCCTGAGTCTAGCATAGCATTGTGGACCACCTTATCATGTACATTTAAACTCAAATAGAAAGGAGGGACTTCTTCACTTTCTAAATTTTCAACCTTTGACCCAAACAAAATAGCAGGATTACCATTGTTCAACTCTAAAATGTCAAATTGCCATTCCCCTTGACTTTTGACCATTTTTGTGATGGTATTTCTGTATTCGGTGTTTCTCAATAACTCATTAAATGGAACAGAGATTTTTAGCTTTGAAAGTTCATTTTGTAAATTAAAGCCAGAACCAATTATTTCCACATGGACTGGAGCCACTTGCTTCATTATTTTATCTCTTTGTACATCATTTTCAACCTCTTTATTTACAAAAGACTCTTTTTGTAGTTCTTTTCCCATTTATATATTCAAAGAACTAGTGGAAGGCTGATTTGGGTTTGCCTTCCCTTTATTTATGAGGACTTCCTTGTTTCTCAATCTGATTTTCCTCTGCACATCATCCATAGTGTGTAAATAACCCCATTGATACTACTCTATCTCTTTTCCAAATTCTTCATCCCTTCCTTCTTGTTCGAACATGTTATGTTCTTCTTCAGTAAGATATATCTCTGAATCCTGCTCTCCAAAAAGATGAATCTCATTTTCAGCGGGATCTTCTTCATCGGCGACATAATTTTCAAGAAATGGTGGAGGGATTTGTTGTTCCTTCCGATTTATTGGATTTCCTAGGTCTCTTTGTCGGTTTTGGGGAGGAACAGAAGGATCCGGTCTTCTGAAATTAGGATTCCTAATTTGAGGATCAGCTTGTTCTCTATTGAACCCCCCTATTATCCATAGTTAATCTGTCCATCAATTTTTCCATGGTTTTCAACATCATTTCAAATTTTATATCATTAGTAGAAGATGAAGCAGAAGCAGAAGGCAAATTTTCTTCTTTTTTCCTCCTATCAATATCTCTATGTTTCATCTTTCAACTTACCATCATATTTGCTTCTACTTCTAAAGCATCTGTAAACATGGTAGCAAGAGTTGCTGATTTTCTCTCCCTTAATGAAAATGCAAAATCATTATAAAAAGCTCCAGCATAGTGTAATTTGGCTGCGGTGGAAGAAGGTTTTATATCCTCCGGAATGGAATTATAAGCCCTCATAAAGCTGCTAGAAAATTCATGGACAGATTCAAAACCTCCTTTTTTGAAACTATTATACTGAGATAGGAGCTGCAAAGGGTTCTGATTTTCATCCCACCTATCTAGAAATGCATTTTGGAAAGCCTGAAAATTCATTATAGACACATTTAGTAGATCTTTAAACCATTTCTTTGCCTCACTTGACAAACTTTGGGCAAATAACCACATTTTAACATCTGGATAATCAACTTCTTCTAAGTCAATGAAATGTTCAAACTTGACAACAGGTTGTTTTTCGGTTATGTCACCTTCTCCATCAAATAAAGAGATTATTTGGGAATAATTTTGAGGAAGATCATGTAATAAAGTAGGAAAACGCAAGGGAGCAAATTTGGCTGCCATTGGTCTAGGTGGATTCACAGGAACTGAAGAGATTTGAGTATTTTGAGAGGTAAATGTTTCAATTTTCGTAGTTTGTTGTAAATATCTCCAGAGGGAATCCAACAAATAAGATTCTAACCTACGAGGATTAAACTCAGTATTCTTAAGGTCAAACTCAGATTTAGTTTTCAACATACTCTTTCTAGCATTAACTTTCCATTTTGGATCAATATGAGAATCTTGAGATGATGATGCACCAAACAAAGTAAAACCTCAATTTTTTTTTTTTTTCTTTTAAATAACTTTTCTGGGTCTTCAAAACATTTCAAGACTTCGGTATAAGAGTTACCTCACGTGTGTCTTCTCGAAGCCAAAATGACTCCTTAAGTTCTAAAAAAGTTTTACAATGGAGTCGCCAAGGCAAATATACAACCCTTTCTACTTGATAAAATTCCTGTTTGGCCACAAAAATATTTCTTCAAACTCTGTTTTTTCCCTAGGGTAGATATGAACTTTCGTTCCCCGGCAATGGTGCCAATTTGTTAGCACTCAGAATGTACCCAGGTTGTAAAGGTAAATCCCAAAGGTAATAGCAAAACCACTTTAGAAAGAAACTGGTTTTTCTTCCAGAGAGAGATCTCTCAATATAGATTTACCAAGACCAGATATAAAACAACGCTCAAATATTTGTATAGATGGTTGAAACAACACATAACCATTGGGAAATGGAGTCACATACATACAAAGATATCACAAAGACATATACATGATATTTATCACAGACAAGATAACCATTTCATTACA
This sequence comes from Pseudotsuga menziesii, assembly GCA_001517045.1. Classification (NCBI taxonomy): domain Eukaryota; kingdom Viridiplantae; phylum Streptophyta; class Pinopsida; order Pinales; family Pinaceae; genus Pseudotsuga; species Pseudotsuga menziesii. The sequence goes on along the minus strand of LPNX010526203.1, from coordinate 401,048 downwards.
ATCATTCATTTAGTTTAGATGAAACAGAAGAGACAATGAATAGCCCATTAATACAGAGTATCAAAGATGAGTTCTATATTAACTTTAGTAGAAGAATGTATAAAATATCTAAAACGATGATCAGAGCATAAACATTATGAATTCTAATCATTCAACATTGTTTTTTCAGAAATGAAGAAAACAGAATGGAGTGTTACACTGGAAAACACAATCACATAAAGAAGGAAATACGGATTGTAATATAAATGACACATGAATCTCTGATAATTCTTATGCATTCACTTTGTTATTCAAAAAATAATGTGTTCAAAATCATTCCACGACAAGATGGGTTCCAACCTCCATCAAATACAATAGATGCAATTATATACATAAATTGATTCATCTTCCAAGAAGATTCATAACTGAATGACTGGCTTAATCAAAGTCTTGTAAATGTATTCCTAGCTCCTAGGAATAAACTACTAGCTTCGATCCTAACAAATCATTAAGTTAAAATCAACTTGATAACATGGCCTCGTTCAAGCAGCTCCTCAACACACAACACCTGTCTTCATGAATGAAGTATATACTTCATTTCCCCGAATCTCTCTATGGCTCTCCATTGCTCCACACTTGGAATATCATATTCCATCATCTCTCGAATTGACACCTCCAGTTACATGTAAGCTTCATATGAAACCTGAGGCAATCCACCTCTGATGATCAGGAACTTCTGTAATATCTCAAAATCCTCTGTCAGCTTATTCACAATGACGTTCCCTGCCAGCCCTTTTTCCAGATCGTCGAATTTTGGAATGATCCATGTGGCTTTGTACCAACAGGTTGTGATAGTGTTCCTGAGAAAGCATTTGCCCCTCATCATCCCAAAAGGAAGGGAGACCATCCTCAAACAATTCTTTGAAAGCCTGTTTGAAATCATTAACCTGTGAGACCATTTCATCAGCTTTGTCCTGTACTGCTTTCATCAGATGGTGTTTATGGATAAACCTTTTTGCGCACAGTACCAATGCTATTCTGTCCTTTACTCCTATATGATGCAATTTTTGGTACGTCAATGAATTTAAAAAATTTAACGCATTCTGGGTTGGCAAGGGGTTTTCTATCCATACTTTATTTACTAACTTCAGTTTTTGATTGGCCAAATTGATCAATATGCTGTGATCATCAATAAAGTTCAAATAGTGCCTGAATTTAGTGATTTCTACAGATAAGGTATCCCAAATTATGTGCTTTTCTCCTTGCAAAGGACCCTTTCCTATGTTTCTCTCTTTCAATTCATTGAATTTCTTTTGTAGCTGATTCCTGTCTTGCAATATTTTATTTTTATTTTCTGTAACCTTGGCTAACTCATACTTGATCTTCTCATTTTCTACCTTTAATTCTTTTATTTCTTCATCCTTTAGGCTGACCTGGGACATGGATACTAACAAGTCATCTGTAGAAAAATCATTTAATGGTTTCTCAATATTTACAATAGACAGGTCCTCATCAGTGGGAGTCTGAGTCATCAATTCCTCCATGATCTCTTTTTCTTCATTCTAGTCCTTTTTCAGCAGGGATATTTGTGCTACTAGCTCATCCTGCTCTGTTTCCCATTTGTCTTTTTCTTCTTGTAATTTGACGGCTTTTCCTTTATGCTCCATCATTTCCTGGTGGATTTTATCCTTCTCTTCTTGTAATGTCAATAATTCGGATGATTGAACATGCTCTGTGCTTGGGATCTTCAACCTTCTCTTCAAAACCTGGAGGGCATTGTCCTTTTCTTCCAACAATATTTTGATTGCTTGGGTGTTATCTCTTTCACTTCTTGAACTGATGACATCTGATTGCAACTTTTTAATTTGAATGGAATTGGCCTTATTTTCAACTTTTTCATGTTTTAACTGAACCTCTAACTTGTCTACCAAAATTTGTAACTTATTGATTCACATCATGTGGAAATTAAGTCTAGTGATAGATTAATTTTACTCACAGCACTTATCAATTGAACATGCAAAATCACTCACAAAAGAGGTTGAGAATGGAGCTAAACACTAATCTGTATTAACTCAGTGTACAATAGCCAACCCTATAACATAATAGGTTGTTGTATTAAATAATTACATAAGGGATTCGAATGCATGAGGAGAAATTCAAATCTAGTCAAAAGTAGGCTTACCAAAATTAAGCAAATCCGCCATAGGTGCAAAAAGTTGTTTCCAAATCAGTCATGGAGCTCACGAATTGGAAAAAGCGCTTAAGCAAGCTAAAGAGTGATGGAATGACAACTCATACATGCTTTTTCAAGGAGAAAAGAGTGGAGGATGTAGAGGACAAAAAACTAGTTCACCTCACCTAGTCAAACTTTCCCACTTGCCTTAAAACACTGAAAGCAGAAAAAGCAGAAGGGTGCCTAGGAGGCCAGGAATAAAGTACAATTGATTCCTTTAGGTTTCCCAAGCACTACATGAGTCAAAATAGGCAAGTTTGATCACTATAGATAGGTAAATGACAACTTTCATAAGGTGGAATCATGAGACTAGGCAAATCAAACAAAAATAATTAAATTAATGGCAGGGCTGATTTGCAAGATGCATTTCAGACAGAAATTCAGGATGAATGCTGGTTGTGGCATTTCAGATTTGGACATATGAATTTTGGTGTGCTAAAGCTATTGCACACAAAGAATATGGAGAAAATATTTCCATTATTCGACAAACCATAGAGGGTTTGTGAAGGTTTCATTTTTGGCAAGCAACACATAGAGACTTTTCTAGTCAAAAAGTCATATAGAGCATGCATGCCACTTGAAATTGTGCACTCTGATATTTGTGGTCCAATGCAGACATATGATCCATTGGTGACTGCAATTATTTTCAAACTTTTATTGATGACTACTCAAGAAAAACATGGGTATATTTTCTGAAACATAAATATGATGCATTTGGTTATTTTCAGTAGTTCAAGGCACTCGTGGAGAACCAGAGTGGACACCGCATTAAGATCTTAAGGACCAACAAAGGAGGTGAATATGTTTCAAATGAATTTATAAGTTTTTGCAAAACCCATGGCATACAAAAACAATTCACTGCACAGTATACACCTCAACAGAATGGTATTATCGAAGGAAAGAATATAACCATCATGGAGATGGCACACAACATGTTGGAAGAGGCCAAGCATTTTCCAAATGAATATTGGGGTGAAGCAATCGCAACTACTATATACATTATGAAACGATGCCTGACAAAGAGTGTCAAGAACAAATATCCCCAAGAAGCATGGACAGGTATGAATCATAGTGTTTCTCATTTAAAAGTTTTTGGTGGTGTTGCATATGCTCATGTTCCAGATGAGCTGAGAAAGAAATTAGACAGGAAGGGACACAAATGTATTTTTGTTGGTTATTCTGAAGACAGAAAAGCATACAAGTTGTATGATATCGTCACAAGGAATGCGACAATCAATCGATATCTTTAATTTGTTGAGAATGAATCATGGCATGGAACTATTGACATAAATGTGAAGATTGTGTCGAATGTCAACAATGATGACATGGAAGAGGAAGTGGTTCAAACACCACATGCAATTCATCCGGTCCCATCATCGTTAACTTCCATGACACCAAGACATGGTTCAACACAAGGACCATCGACCCAAGTGGCAGATCAAGCTACACCGACAAGTACACCAAGAGGATAGCAGACTCCATCAAGCATTTCGTCAAGGTCAACATCAACAGAACCAGTGAAGACAAGAAGTATGCGGGAAATAAATGAAGATGGTACACCAAATTCATTCTCTCTTGTTGCATTATTTTCTCCTATATATGATTGACTAACATTTGAAGAAGCTGTTGAAGAAGAAGTATGGGCACAAGCCATGGATGAAGAAATAGAATGCATTGAGAAGAACGAGACATGAGAATTGGTTGATGTACCAAAAACAAAGATGTAATGAGTTTCAAATGGATTTATAAGACAAATAAAGATTTTGATCGGAATGTGCAAAATCACAAAGAAAGAATGGTAGCAAGATGGCTCACATAGTAACCTCGCATAGACTTCAATAAAACATTTGCACTTGTTGCACACATGGATACAATCAGAATAGTCTTCGTCATTGCTACAAAAAATGAATGGCCTGTTTATCAAATGGATGTCAAGTCAACATTTTTGAATGGCTATCTAGAAGAGGAAGTATATGTGGAACAGACACAAGGCTATGAAGTTCTAGGTCAAGAGAATAAAGTCTACAAGCTGAAAAAGGCACTCTATGGTTTGAAGCAAGCTCCTAGAGCTTGGTAGAGTCGGATTTATACCTATCTCACTGAAAATAGATTTCACATAAGTGAAAGCGAACCGACATTGTACACCAAAGTGAATGAGAAAGGTAATATGTTAATTCTATGCTTGTATGTATATGATTTAATATTTATTGGTGATTTTGGCATAGAGGATTTTAAAGCAGTCATGGAAGTGAATTTGAAGTGACTGATCTGGGGCTCATGATTTTTTTTCTGGGCATTGAAGTTCAACAGTGTGAAAGTGGTATTTTTATATCACAAACAAAGTATCCAAGTGAAGTTTAAAAATATTTAACATGTATAATTGCAAGACAGCCCCAACACCATAATAACAGGTTTAAAACTGAGCAAGGATGATGAAGGATCAACTGTAGTTCCTACGTTGTTCAAAAGGATTGTTGGAAGCATTATGTATCTGACAACGACAAGACCAGACATCATGTATGGAGTAAGTCTGAGCTCAACATTCATGGAGTCACCAAAAGATTCACATTGGCAAGCAGGTAAAAGAATTCTAAGTTATTTAAGTGGAACAAAAGACCTTGGTATTATGTATTCAACCTCAGAAAATTTGAAAGTCATTGGTTACACTACCAGTGACAATGGGGGCAGCACAGATGATAGGGAGAGCACATCTGCATACACATTTCATTCTGGTATAGGTGTTGTTTCATGGGCTTCAAAGAAGCAGCCCATAGTATTATGTCGTACAGTCTATTTTCTTACTTTTGTTTATAACTTTAGTAGAAAATCATGGGTTTATTTCTTGAAAAATAAAAGTGAAGTTTTTCAATGTTTCAAATTTTTAAATCCTTGGTTGAAAATGAGTCTAGTAAGAAGATTAAGACTTTAAAATCATATAATGGGGGGAATTTTTTAAGAATGAGTTTGAATCTTTTTTATCTAAACATGGTATTCAACACAAAAGTATTGTACCTTACACACCTCAACACAATGTTGTTGCTGAAAGGAAAAACAAAACTTTAGTTGAAATGGCTAGATGTATGCTTCATTCTAAAGGGTTACATAAAAAAATTTGGACTGAAGGTGTAAGTTGTGCAAACATTATTTTAAATCGAGTTCCTACAAAATCCATGAAGCATGTTACCCCCAAGGAAAAATGGAATGGTCGAAAACCTGATTTAGTAACTTTAAGGTGTATGGTTGTGAATGTTGGGCTCATTTTCCTAATGATAAATGGAAAAATTTAGATCCCAAGTCTCACAAATGTATATTCATTGGTTATTATGAGGATTCTAAGGCTAGGTTATTTGATACCTCTACTCAGAGTTAGTATCATCCGAATGGATGTTCACTTTGCTTAAGTATCTTCACCACCTGAGTTTGTCGAACCTCATGTTACACTAAATATACCATTGTCTCATGTTACTCTTATCTTTGTTTCTTCTTCTAGTTATGTGCCTGTCATTGATCCTAGTTCACCCTATTCTTCAAGTATTCCACTTGAATGTACCGAAGCTAAAGAAACTTTTGTTTCCTATAACCTTCCTGTTTGGGCCCAGAAAAATCTTGAATCTATAGGTAGTGAGGTTGGAAACCCTTCCGACCCTCATAGAACAAGATCTAACTTTTCCCTTATGACCAAAGTTTTGGGTACAGATGATCCTACCTCTTATACTCAAGCTCAAGGTAAACCTCAATGGGAACAAGCTATGACTGTTGAGTATGAGTCTCTCATGAAGAACAAGACTTGGTCTCTTGTTCCTCTTCATGTTGGTAAGAATTTAGTTGGTTGTAAATGGGTTTATCAAACTAAGTTCATTGCAGAAGGAAAGATTGAAAAGTATAAAGCTAGGTTATTTGAAAAAGGTTTAAATCAACTTGAAGGTATATATTATAATGAAACTTTTTCTCATGTTGCTAAAATGAATACAATAAGAACCATTTTATCTATTGCTTCATCTTATAAATGGGAAATACACCAAATGGATATTAAAAGTGCTTTTTTAAATGGCGATCTTAATGAAGAAATTTATGTGCAACAACCTCCTGGTTTTATTAATGCTAAATGATCAAAATTAGTATGTAAACTACACAATTCTGTATATGGTCTCAAACAAGAACCTAGGGGTTGGTATGATAAAATGGATGCATATTTTTTAAAGAATGATTTTAAGCGTTGTATATCTAATCCAAATCTGTATGTTTAGAACTTTGGTACTAATATTCTCATTGTTGTTTGATATGTAGATGATCTAATCATCACAAGTAGCCAGCTTACATTAATTCAAAATCTAAAAAGTGATATTCAAACGCAGTTTGAAATGATCGACCTTCGTTTATTGCATTATTTCTTGAGCCTTCAAATCTGGCATATGGAAGATGGTATGTTTCTCTCTCAGCTGAAGTATGCTACAAACTTGTTGGCTCATTTCCATATGAGTGATTGTAAATCTGCTCCTATGCCATTTAAGTCCGGTGTAAAGTTAATTGTTGAGTGTGTCACACCACTTGTTGATGCTACTCTTTATCGTCAGCTTGTAGGTAGTTTGATATAGTTAACTCACAATCGACCAGATCTCTCTTTTTCCATCAGTTTGGTTTCTTGGTTCATGCAACAACCTCATGAAAGTCATTAGCAGGAATCCAAGAGGATTCTAATATATTTACAAGGGATATTACACTATGGTCTTTTTATTCAAGCAGTACTACAGTTTCACTCTCTAGTTACACAGATTTTGATTAGGCAAGTGATAGTTCTGATTGATAGTCCATTGCAGGTTATGTATTTCAACTTGGCTTAGGTCCGATTTCTTGGTTGAGCAAGAAGGTGAAGACTCTTTCTTTATCTTCATGTGAAGCAAAATATAGAGCAACCAAAGTAGCAGCTAAAGAAGCAGTTTGTTTATGACATGTTCTTATAGAGCTTGGTATGGCTCTAAAATCATCCACTGTGTTAAATGTGACAATTAGGGTGCAATTTTGCTTGCTTATAATCTATTATATCACTCCAAGACAAACCATATTGATGTTTACTCTCATTACATTCGTGAAATTGTGGCAGATGGTACTCTTTCTCTTCAGTATTCTCCTACCGAGCAGCGGGAAACATATATCTTCACCAGATCCTTCACCGAGGTGAAGTTTGTGCATATTCATTCCTTTCTTGGAATGTGGGAAGTTGTCATCAAGGGGGAACAGTAATTACTCCTTCCTTACTTATTGTTAGTGTGGTCCCTTCTTCAAGCCCTTATTAAGGGGGAGTGTTGGAATATATTAAATTCCTTGAAAGGTAATAATGTCTTTGTATTATTTCAAAAGTTTTCTACACTCTTATGTAAAAGAGTAATACATTTAACCCATAGTTATATGGTGGTGTATTTACTTGTGTAGAGTATTTGCCCATGGTATTGTATTAAGAGATATTATTTTGGAGAATTATATTATCCCACATGCAATGCAAGATTAATTCATCCTTATCTCTTAGTATATAATAGGTTCAAGTGAGTCTCTACAAATAATATGTATTCTTGATGTACGAGTGATACTATTGTGATGCTATTGTACATCATCTATATTTTGTGGGGTATTTATGCTTTTCTGTCTTGTAAGATTGGAGAAGACATTGTGGAGATAATAGAAGACTACCCTCCCATGGATGTAACCCATTAGGGTGAACCACAAATATCGATGTTCTCTTGTCCTTTTATTTTTCTATCCTTATCTTTTATCATATGTTGTTGGTTTCTTGTGCACTCCGATATTTGTGGTCCAATGTAGACATCATCCATTGGTGGCTGCAATTATTTCTAACTTTTATTGATGATTACTCAAGAAAAACATGGGTATATTTTCTTAAACATAAATATGATGCATTTAGTTATTTTCAGCATTTAAAGGCACTCATGGAGAACCAGAGTGGACACCGCATCAAGATCTTAAGGACCGACAGAGGAGGTGAATATGTTTCAAATGAATTTCTAAATTTTTGCAAGATCCATGGAATAAAAAACAATTCACTACATTGTATACACCTCAGCAAAACTATATTGTCGAAAGAAAAAATAGAACCATCATGGAGATGGCATGCAGCATGTTTGAAGCCAAGCATTTTTCAAATGAATATTGGGCTGAAGCAGTTGCAACTGCTATATACATTATGACTCGATGTCCAATAAACAATGTGAAGAAAAAAGTTCCCCAAGAAGCATGGACAAGTATGAGTCATAGTGTTTCTCATTTAAAATTTTTTGGTTGTGTTGCATATGCTCATGTTCCAGATGAGCTGAGAAATAAATTAGACAGGAAGGGACATAAATGTATTTTTGTCGGTTATTCTGAGGACACAAAAGCATACAAGTTGTATGATCCCGTCACAATGAATGTGATAATCAGTTAAGATGTTCAATTTGTCAAGAATAAATCATGGGATGGAACTGTCGACATAAATGTCAAGATTGTATCGACTGTCAACAATGATGACATGGAAAAGGAAGTGGTTCAAACACCACATGCAAGTCAACCAGTCACAGCACCATAGACTTCCATGACACCAAGACATGGTTTAACACAAGGACCATCAACACAAGTGGCAGCTCAACCTACACTGACATGTACACCAAGAAGAGAGTAAACCCCATCAAGCATTTCGTCAAGGTTGACATCGACAAAACCAATGAAGACAAGAAGTATGTGGGAAATATATGAAAATGGTACACCAAATTCATTCTCTCTCTTTGCATTATTTTCTCCTATATATGATCCACTAACATTTGAAGAAGTTGTTGAAGAAGAAGTATGGGAACAAGCCATGGATGAAGAAATAGAATGCATTGAGAAGAACGAGACACGGGGACTGGTTGATGTACAAAAAAACAAAGATGTAATTAGTGTCAAATGGATTTATAAGACAAAGAAAGATGCTGATGGGAATGTGCAGAAGCACAAAGCAAGAATCATAGCAAGAGGGTTCACACAACAACATGGCATAGAATTCAATGAAACGTTTTCACCTGTTGCACACATGGATAAAGTCAGAACAGTCTTGGCCATTGCTACACAAAAAAGTGGCCTATTTATCAAATGGATGTCAAGCCAACATTTTTTAATGTCTATCTAGAAGAGGAAGTCTGTGTTGAACAGCCACAAGGCTATGAAGTTCTAGGTGAAGAGCATAAAGTGTATAGGCTGAAAAAGGAACTCTATGGTTTGAAGCAAGCTCTAGAGCTTGGTACAGTCGAATTGATACCTATCTCAATGAAAATGGATTTTGTAGAAATGAGAGTGAAGTTACATTGTACACCAAAGTTAATGAGAAAGGTAAGATGTTAATTTTCTTCTTGTATGTAAATGATTTAATATTGACTCGTGATTTTGGAATAGCATATTTTAAAGCAGTCATGGAAAGTGAATTTGAAATGACTGATCTGGGGCTCATGAATTTTTTTCTGGGCATTGAAGTTCAGCAGTATGAAAGTGGTATTTTTATATCATAGACAAAGTATGCAAGTGAAGTTTTAAAAATATTTAACATGTCTAATTGCAAGACAGCCCCAAAGCCAGTAATAATAGGTTTAAAATTGAGCAAGGATGAGGAAGGATCAACTGTAGATCCTATGCCATTCAAAAGGCTTGTTGGCAGCATTATGTATTTGACAGCAAGAAGACCAGAAATCATGTATGGAGTAAGTTTGATCTCAAGATTGATGGAGTCACCAAAAGAATCACATTGGCAAGAAGGTAAAAGAATTATGAGGTATGTAAGTGGAACAAAAGACCTTTGTATTATGTATTCAACCTCATAAAATTTGAAACTCACTGGCTACAATGATGGTGACAATTGAGGCAGCATAGATGAGAGGAAGAGAACATTTGGGTACACATTTTATTTTTGTATAGGTGTTGTTTTAAGGGCTTCAAAGAAGCATCCCATAGTATTATGTCGTACAGTCTATTTTATTACTTTTATTGATGACTTCAGCAAAAAATTATGGGTTTATGTCTTGAAAAATAGAAGTGAATTTTTTTCAATATTTCAAATTTTTAAATCTTTGGTTGAAAATGATTGTGGTAAGAAGATTAAGACTTTAAGATCAGATACTGGGGGGGAATTTTTTAAGAATGAATTTGAACCTTTTTTATTTAAAAATGGTATTCAACACCAAAAGACTGTACCTTACACACCTCAACACAATGGTGTTGTTGAAAGGAAAAATAGAACTTTAGTTGAAATTACTAGATGTATGCTTTATTCTAAAGGATTACATAAAAAAAATTGGGCTGAAGTTGTAAGTTGTGCAAACTTTATTTTAAATCGAGTTCCTACAAAATTCGTTAAGCATGTTACCCCCGACCAAAAATGGAATGGTCGAAAACCTGATATTAGTAACTTTAAGGTATTTGGTTGTGAATGTTGGGCTCATATTTCTGACGATAAAATAAAAAAGTTAGATCCCAATTCTCACAAATGTATATTCATTGGTTATTCTGAGGATTCTAAGTCTTACAGGTTATTTGATACCTCTACTCAAAGTTTTATCATCTAAAGGGATGTTCACTTTGCTGAAGTATCTTCACCACCTGAGTCTGTTGAACCTCATGTTACATTGAATATCCCATTCTCTCATGTTACTCCTATCTCGGTTTCTTCTTTCAGTTCTGTGCCTGTTGTTGATCCTAGTTCACCCTCTTCTTCAAGTATTTCATTTGAATGTACTAAAGCTGAAGAAACTTTTGTTTCCTCTAACCTTCCTGTTTGGGCCTGAAAAAATATTGAATCTGGGTGAATCCACGGACCTGGGTAACACTTTTTGGCAAGGGCATTTCGGCAAAAAAAAAAAAACGCACCTCGGTCGAGGGCTTGTTAAGCCCTCGACCGAGGTCTTAATACCTCGATCGAGGTTTTATTAAGCCCTCGACCGAGGTATTGCGTGCTTTACAAACCCTCGACCGAGGTATTTAAATACCTCGACTGAGGTATTTATATACCTCGGTCGAGGTTCATACCTCGGTCGAGGGCTTAAAAAAACAGACTTAGCCCTCATTCAAACAAATGAAAAATTTCCTGTGCCTTGCAGAGGTGTAAACCCTGCCATTCCTAGCACATAACTCGGTGGAGTTGATACCGATAAATTCAGCAACGAATCTTCTATCCATTGATGTATCATACACGCATTTTGGCATTCATATGAAATTTATTTTTTAATTACTTCTAAAACTTATACTTAGAAAACCACACTGCAACTTCGAAGCAACTCAAAGAAAAATCCGCAGAGTTAAAAATACACAGCCAAAAAATTCTTAAAAATGCACACATCACATATCGACGTGTCCTCTTCAAAAGGGTATCTTTGGTTTTTCAATTTTTGAAAAAATAGAAAAAATTCCTGTACGTGGACAAATATGTGTTTAAAACGATGCTGAAATCGAATGTGGTCACTTTCAAAAAATAATAAATAATTGTATAATGCGAAAAAAATTAACAAAAAAATATGCACATCACACTGCATTTTATGTAGAGCATGCTCATATATATTTTTTTTTTAAATTATTAATGCAAGATTGAATTACTCTACATGGACACGAGCCACTTATTAGCTTCTTCAAATTTTTAAGGTCACACAGTTCATTAAATGCAAAAATTCACACATTAAATGACATCGGAATATTTTAAAAAAAATATCACTATGAAGCCAACATAATATTCTACAATTTGTTTTTTTACTGCAAGTCAAAATTCACATGGCATATATGCGTTTTGAGGGCTTCTATCTAGCACATGAGTAAAAAATCAGGTTTTCATCACCAAATTTGGCCAAAAAGTGTTACCCATCTTCATAGAATCACCCATCTGCAATCTGTAGGTAGTGAGGTCGGCAGCCCTTCCGACCCTCGTAGAACTACATCTAACTTTTCCCTTATGACCAACATTTTGGCCACACATGATCCTACCTCTTATACTCAAGCTCAAGGTAAACCGTAGTGGGAACAAGCTATGACTGTTGAGTATGAGTCTCTTGTGAAGAACAAGGCTTGGTTTCTTGTTCCTCTTCCAGTGGGTAATAATTTAGTTGGTTGTAAATGGGTTTATAAAACTAAGTTCACTATAGAAGGATATATTGAAAAGTATAAATCTAGGTTATTTTCAAAAGGTTTTCATCAACTTGAAGGTATAGATTATAATGAAACTTTGCTCATGTTGCTAAAATGAATACAAGAAGAACCATTTTATCTATTGCTTCATCTTATAAATGCGAAATACACCAAATGGATGTTGAAAGTGCTTTTTTAAATGGTGATCTTAATGAAGAAATTTATATGCAACAACCTCCTGGTTTTATTAATTTTGAATCATCAAATTTAGTATGTAAGTTACACAAGTCTTTATATGGTCTCAAACAAGCACCTAGTTCTTGGTATGATAAAATTGATGCATATTTTTTAAAGAATGGTTTTAAGCGTTGCATATCTGATCCAAAAAAGTATGTTCAGAACTTTGGTACTAATATTTTCATTGTTGTTTTATATGTAGATGATCTAATCATCACAAGAAACCAGCTTACATTGATTCAAAATCTAAAAAGTGATATTCAAAAGCTGAAATGAATAACCTTGGTTTATTGCATTATTTCTTGGGTCTTCAAATCTGGCATATGGAAAATGGTATGTTTCTTTCTCAGCCAAAGTATGCTACATACATGTTGGCTCGTTTCCATATGAGTGATTGTAAATATGCTCCTACACCATTTCAGTCTGGTGTAAAGTTAACTATTGAGTGTACCACACCGCTTGTTGATGCTACTCTTTTTCTTCACCTTGTAGCAAGTTTGATATATTTAATTCACAGCCGACAAAATATCTCTTTTGTCGTCAGTTTGGTTTCTCGGTTCATGCAAAAACCTCATGAAAGTCATTGGTAGGAGCCCAAGAGGATTCTGAGATATTTACAATGGACATTACACTATGGTGTTTTTTATTTGAGTAGTACTAGAGTTTCACTCTCTGGTTACACAGATTATGATTGGGCAGGTGACAATTCTGATCAACGGTCCACTGTAGTTTATGTATTTCAACTTGGTTTAGGTCTGATTTCTTGGTCAAGCAAGAAGGTGAAGACTCTTTCTTTATATTCATTTGAATAATAATATAGAGAACCCAAAGAAGTAGCTAAAGAAGCAGTTTGGTTACCACATCTTCTTACAGAGCTTGGTCTGGCTCTCAAATCATCCACTCTATTGAAATGTGAAAATCAGGGTGGAATCCAGATTGCGTATAATCTGGTATATCACTCCAAGATAAAGAATCTCGACCTTGATTCTCATTACATTCACGAACTTGTGGTAGATGGTATTCTTTCTCTTCAGTATTGTCCTATTGATCCCTAAGAAACACATATGTTCACCAAATCCTTCACCGAGGTGAAGCTTGTACATCTTCGTTCCTTTCTTGGAATGCAGTAAGTTGTCATCAAGGGGGAGCAGTAATGAATCCTTCATTTGTTAGTGTTAGTGTGGGCCCTTCTCCCATCACTTATTAAAGGGGAGTGTTGGAATATATTATATTCCTTGGAAGGTAATAATGTCTTTGTATTATGTCAAAAATTGTTTACAATCTTATGTAAAAGAGTAATACATTTAACCCATACTTATATGGTGGTGTATTTACTTGTGTAGAGTATTTTCCATGGTATTTTATTAAGAGATGTTATTTTGGAGAATTATATTATCCCACATGCAATATGTGATAGTAATTCCTCCTCATCTCTTAGTATATAATCAAGTGAGACTCTCCAAAAGAGATGTATTCTTGATGTAGTAGTGGTACTATTGTGACACTATTGTACATCATCTATATTCTTTAGGGTATTTATGCTTTGCTATCTTTTAATATTGGAAAAGACATTGTCGAGATAATATAAGACTACCTTCCCGTGGATGTAACCCATTAGGGTGAACCACTTGAATCGGTGTTCTCTTCTCCTTCTATTTTCCTGTTCTTATCTTTTATGATATGTTGTTGGTTGTTTGTGCACTCTAATATTTATGGTCCAATGCAAACATCAACCATTGGTGGCTGCAATTATTTTCTAACTTTTATTGATGACTTCTAGAGAAAATAATGGATATATTTTCTAAAACATAAATCTGATGCATTTGGTTATTTTCGGCAGTTTAACGCACTCGTAGAGAATCAAAGTGGACACCGCATCAAGATCTTAAGGAATGACAGAGGAGGTGAATATGTTTCAAATGAATTTATAAATTTTTGCAAGACCCATGGCATACAAAAACAATTCACTACAGGGTATACACCTCAGCAGGATTGTATTGTCGAAAGAAAGAACAGAACCATCATGGAGGTGGCACACAACATGTTGGAAGCCAAGTATTTTCCAAATGAATATTGGGGTGAAGTAATCACAAATGTTGTATACATTATGAACCGATGTCCGATAAAGAGTGTGAAGAACAAAGTTGCCCAAGAATCATGGACATGTATGAATCATAGTGTTTCTCATTTAAAAAATTTTAGTTGTGTTGCATATGCTCATGTTCCAGATGAGCTGAGAAAGAAATTAGACAGGAAAGGACAGAAATATATTTTTTTTTTGTTCTTCTGAAGACACAAAAGCATACAAGTTGTATGATCTTGTCACAAGGAATCTAATAATCAGTCAAGTTGTTCAATTTTTCAAGAATGAATCATGGGATAGAGCTGTTGACATAAATGTCAAGATTGTGTTGAATGTCGACAATGATGACATGGAAGAAGAAGTGGTTCAAACAACACATGCAAGTCAACTAGTCACAGCACCATCAAATTCCATGACACCAAGACATGGTTCAACACAATGACCATTGACACAACTTAAAGCTCAAGCTACACCAACAAGTACACCAAGAGAACAACAGACTCCATCAAGAATTTTGTAAAGGTCGACATCGATGGAACAAGTGAAGAGACAAGAAGTTTGTAGGAAATATATGGAGATGGTACACCAAATTCATTGTCTCTCTTTGCATTATTTTCTCCTATATATGATCCGCTAACATTTGAAGAAGATGTTGAAGAAGAAGTATGGGCACACAAGCCATGGATGAAGAAATAGAATGCATTGAGAAGAACCACATAGGGGAACAGGTTGATGTACCCAAAGATAAATATGTAATCAGTGTAAAATGTATTTATAAGACAAAGAAAGATGCTGATGGGAATGTGCAGAAGCACAAAGAAAGAATGATAGAAATAGGGTTCACACAAAAACTTGGCATACACTTCAATGAAACATTTGCACCTATTGCATGCATGGATACAGTCAGAACAGTCTTGGCCATTGCTCTCCAAAAAGAGATGTATTCTTGATGTAGTAGTGGTACTATTGTGACACTATTGTACATCATCTATATTCTTTAGGGTATTTATGCTTTGCTATCTTTTAATATTGGAAAAGACATTGTCGAGATAATATAAGACTACCTTCCCGTGGATGTAACCCATTAGGGTGAACCACTTGAATCGGTGTTCTCTTCTCCTTCTATTTTCCTGTTCTTATCTTTTATGATATGTTGTTGGTTGTTTGTGCACTCTAATATTTATGGTCCAATGCAGACATCAACCATTGGTGGCTGCAATTATTTTCTAACTTTTATTGATGACTTCTAGAGAAAATAATGGATATATTTTCTAAAACATAAATTTGATGCATTTGGTTATTTTCGGCAGTTTAACGCACTCGTGGAGAATCAAAGTGGACACCGCATCAAGATCTTAAGGAATGACAGAGGAGGTGAATATGTTTCAAATGAATTTATAAATTTTTGCAAGACCCATGGCATACAAAAACAATTCACTACAGGGTATACACCTCAGCAGGATTGTATTGTCGAAAGAAAGAACAGAACCATCATGGAGGTGGCACACAACATGTTGGAAGCCAAGTATTTTCCAAATGAATATTGGGGTGAAGTAATCACAAATGTTGTATACATTATGAACCGATGTCCGATAAAGAGTGTGAAGAACAAAGTTGCCCAAGAATCATGGACATGTATGAATCATAGTGTTTCTCATTTAAAAAATTTTAGTTGTGTTGCATATGCTCATGTTCCAGATGAGCTAAGAAAGAAATTAGACAGGAAAGGACAGAAATATTTTTTTTTTGTTCTTCTGAAGACACAAAAGCATACAAGTTGTATGATCTTGTCACAAGGAATCTAATAATCAGTCAAGATGTTCAATTTTTCAAGAATGAATCATGGGATAGAGCTGTTGACATAAATGTCAAGATTGTGTTGAATGTCGACAATGATGACATGGAAGAAGAAGTGGTTCAAACAACACATGCAAGTCAACTAGTCACAGCACCATCAAATTCCATGACACCAAGACATGGTTCAACACAATGACCATTGACACAACTTGAAGCTCAAGCTACACCAACAAGTACACCAAGAGAACAACAGACTCCATCAAGCATTTTGTAAAGGTCGACATCGATGGAACAAGTGAAGAGACAAGAAGTTTGCAGGAAATATATGGAGATGTTACACCAAATTCATTGTCTCTCTTTGCATTATTTTCTCCTATATATGATCCGCTAACATTTGAAGAAGATGTTGAAGAAGAAGTATGGGCACACAAGCCATGGATGAAGAAATAGAATGCATTGAGAAGAACCACACAGGGGAACAGGTTGATGTACCCAAAGATAAATATGTAATCAGTGTAAAATGTATTTATAAGACAAAGAAAGATGCTGATGGGAATGTGCAGAAGCACAAAGAAAGAATGATAGAAATAGGGTTCACACAACAACTTGGCATAGACTTCAATGAAACATTTGCACCTATTGCATGCATGGATACAGTCAGAACAGTCTTGGCCATTGCTACACAAAACAAATGGCATGTTTATCAAATGGATGTCAAGTCAGCATTTTTGAATGGCTATCTAGAAGAGGAAGTATATGTGGAATAGCCACAAGGTTGTGAAGTTCTAGTTCAAGAGCAAAAAGTGTACAGGGTGAAAAAGGAACTCTATGGTTTGAAGCAAGGTCCTAGAGCTTGGTACAATCGAATTGATTCCTATCTCACTGAAAAAGGATTTCACATAAGTGAAAGTGAACAAACATTGTACACCAAAGTGAATGAGAAAGGTAAGATGTTAATTGTCTGCTTTGATGTAGATGATTTAATATTTACTCTTGATTTTGACATAGCAGATTTTAAAGCAGACATGGAAAGTGAATTTGAAATGACTGATTTGGGGCTTATGAAGTTTTTCTAGGAATTGAAGTTCAACAATATGAAAGTGGTATTTTTACATCACATACAAAGTATGCAAGCTAATTTTTAAAAATATTTAACATGTCTAATTGCAAGACAGCCCCAACACCATTAATAACAAATTTAAAATTGAACGAGTATGATGAAGGATAAATTGTATACCCTATGTTGTTCAAAAGGCTTGTTGGCAGCATTATGTATTTGACAGTGAGAAGACCAGACATCATGTATGGATTAAGTGCTTTTGCAAGATTCATGGAGTCACCAAAAGACTCTCATTGGAAAGAAGGTAAAATGTTTCTGAGGTATGTAAGTGGAAAAAAATACCATGGTATTATGTATTCAACCTCAAAAAATTTGAAACTCACTGGCTACATGGACAGTGACAATGGAGGCGGCATAGATGACAGGAAGAGCACAAATCGGTAAAATTTCATTTTGGTACAGGTGTTGTTTCATGGGCTTCAAAGTAGTAGCCCATAGTAACTAGTGGTCAAAGAGGTCAACCGACTAGTGGTCGAAGTGAAGTTATTGACAAGTGGTAGAAGTAACTAGGGGTAGAACCGACAAGTAATAAATTATAGAGGTAAACTATTCGGGTCTAAAAGGCCGATCAAATATGATAAACTTGTCTAGTCGGGAGTTAGACAAGTTTCACCTGACAAGAAAAAGAAAAAGAGGTTGATGTGAAAATTAATTTTTATTAACTAAACAGTAAACTCAAGTTTAGTCGGGTCAGTTTTAGCTAACTACTTTGCTAGAAGTAAATCCCACGCATCTTAGAAGTAAATCCCACGTGTCTTGTGATGCAGCTTTTACAAATACTTTTCCCTATGTTTCAACCCGCAAGCATTCATCACAGGGTCAAATTCTAATTTAAACAGATTATACAATTTAAATGAAAAAGTGTATTGATGTTTTCACAATTATGTGTATGTCTAGTATTTGTACACTAGTGTTCTTTGTCAATTACATTTTTATTTGTACACTAGTCTTCTTTGTGGATTGCATTTTTAGATTAGTTTTTTTTTATTGATGGGATTTTGATATTTACTAATACACTACAAGCTAAATTTCTAAAACAATTAGCAACAAGAGAGTCAACTAACCTGAACAAAAGCACGCTTTTTACCAGAATGAAAGAAAACCACCATTACATGGAGGCAACGATGAGCACAAGAGAACATGAATTCATCCCCTTTTTCTACTGAATTTAATGCCGATGACTGCACACAACCAGTTTCATCTTATATTTATAAGGGCCATTATGATTGTTGAAACTCAAATGCACAGTGAAGTCAAGTTACTTATAAATACTCACAGAGCTTGAGTATGGGAACCAAGAATGTACCGAGACTGATGCTTCCCAAAGAGTTGGTTGTATCTCTTTGGAATGAGATGTAGGTATGTGAGTGCATTCCCCCTAGGTTGTAAAACCAGACAGAAGTAATAATCAACAATGAAGCTGAAAAATTTTCAAACAATTAGAGAAGAGATTGAAGACAGAGATAAAACAAGGAAATATCTTTATCATAGCACATGAACGAACTGAATTCCTAAACCATCAATTTCTACTTGCACTCTGAGACAGCACAAGCTAATAATGAAACCGATCCTCTAAAATTCAATGGGTTCGGCCAACATATCTAGACAATCAAAATAGATTTAACAAAAAAACTTGAACAAAAGATATACACAAGGAAACCACAAGATCCTTCAGATATAATATGCTCTTTTCAAAATTTTTGATCTATACCATCCTATGGAATCATGGCCCATTATATGTTTAGAAATGAAAAATCTCATTTCAAATTTTAAATCAGGACATTTCCTGCCATCCGCTAAGAGCAACCAAATCGACTTGTGAGAAAATCTCAGCTCTTGATTTCCTTCCTTTACCTTTCTCGTCCTTCTACTAGGACAAAGTTGAAGATGAATTAATAGTGGACTATTGGAATAGATTAATCATTAAAGAGATTACACACAAGGAAGTTATAAGATTGAAAACTGGGAGTGAAGGAGATGGACCTAATAAATTATATGGAATTTAGTGATGTTCTAACTCATGTTACGATGGTAATTAGCATAGTAAGTCATGGTTGTTGTTAAAATTATGTATTTTGTAAGATACGTTAATGAGGCTAGTAGGAATTAAATGAGTGATTAGATTGTGGTCCCTAACCTTTACAATTCATTGGATAATGCCTTTGTTGAAGATGTCATGCAAAGAGTACATTTTTACGACTTATTGATAAATCTATAGAAACTATAATTCCATTGCTTCATCAAATTTGAATGAAAAAACCTTTTTCATTTCTCTCACCTAATTTTTCTTCCAGGTCCAACATGCCTTACGGTTGTATTTTATGCTTAATATGATTGCAATATCTCCACTACTTTTTATTTTTATTGGGTTGTTATTTTAGCTCTTTAATGCTTTTGATAACATAGTGATAGTTGTTACTCTCACACTCTGAGTCACACTATTTGCTATGCTTGATAATATGGACATTTTTCTTCATACATTCATTAGTGCTCAATAATGCATTTATTTATCTATTTATTATTTGTATAATAGTTTTATTTATTTTTATATGTTTGTATAATAATTTGTTTAGAAGTGGAAACATTCATGATACTGCAATAATGGACACTATGCATTGAAGTGTCATTTTATCTCAATAGTTTTTTTCTAGGCATTGAAAACATTTATGATGGTGCAAAAATGGACACTATGCATTGAAGTGTCATGTTATCCTAACCCAGGATGTACTTGCACCATTGGTACCAAAATATTTCACTAAATACATTGAGATGAAGGTTAGCATCATATGATCATCAATCATCCTAGGTTATGGCCCCTCCAAAGACCATAACCTCCCCTATGCAACTCGCAAACGTACTTCTTAGGGACAATTTCTCCCTACATTAACTAGGATTAACAGATCATTCTTAACATGACCAAAACCTTCAGGAAGATTAAAGGATGAAGGAAATAAAAAGAAAAATGTCAGAGAAGGTTAGAGAACCAAATATAGAGGACAAGGAATGGTAGAGATAAATAGTTTTGCATGGTGGAAAATGCAACAAGAAAAATATTAAAAGTTATATTTCAATAATCCCAAAAGGATTTTAGAGAGGAAAACTATTTTCACAATAGCAATGAATAGATACTAGAAACTTACTTAGCTATGGGAGGTCCAGGAGAATGATTGATTGCATAAAAAATGAAGAGTCCCATAACCAATCAAGAGTACAAGGAACTCCTAATGTGTGTGATACATCAATAGAAGGAAATAAAAAAAGTCCTCGACTTCCTCACATACATGGATGGAAAAGTGACAGAAAAAATGTTATGATGATGAGAAAAAAACTCAAAAAAAGAATCAAGAAAATAGGTTTTTGAGCACCCCTCCCCCCATCAATAGTGCTATAGGAAAGATACTACTTCTTGGAAATCCTTTAGCAGCAAGACCAAAATGAATCAATGGTGCCTTATAAGTATTATGTTTCTAACTTCAAAATATTAATGAAGTAATGAGTCTTTAGTAGGAATGATTTTGTAAGTTAGAAAGTTGGTTTAAGAACAATGGAAAAATATTCTTGGCTTCTTTTTATACAGAGTTTTAACTATATATGTATTCTAGTTGGTTATTATTTTTACATTCTTAATAAAAACTTTTTTATTAGCAAAAATAATTAACAAAGATAATCATAAAAGCTTTGTATTATGAAAACTGATATTTGAAGAACCTTCCATCATAATATCAATTTAAAAAATTGATTACCAGAGTCAAGATCATTCCAATGCTTTGCTATTCAATAACAAAATTCAATAATACACTGTAAAAAGTTACATTTGACCTAACACTTTACCCACTTAATAGATTTTGGTTTTATTTTATACTGTCCACGATTGAGAATAATAATTTTGCAGTGATAAATTAACAATTGCAATTTATTTTATATAAAAACCAATTTATAAGATACAATCTATTGGACATTTCCAAAATTCAAAGGCATATTCATATTAAGGAATTAATTGGTCTAACAACTATAAGTATGCATAAAGTCTACAACTAGATAAATAACCCCAAAATTCTAACCACCTCCATATTGGCCATGGAATATTCCTTTAAGAATATGACTCCATCTCATTGGATAATATTTGTATTAATAAATCCAATATCATTATGTTGTTTTGAATCTACTTTTGATAAGTGCATCATCATATTTCATTATAATAAGCTTTGTGTAGAATTGTTAGCATTTTCTTGTTTTAATATCATATTTCATTATAATAAGATATTTGTGCAAGTGGCATGACAATGTGAATTTGGATAAAAAAAATCAAAAATATCAATCTGTGGTTGAATTTATGATATTTAAACAATTCAATGGTAATGGTAGGGTTCATGTAGGGTACTTAACTATCTCTTTGAACTTACTGTTGAGGAAATAGGTACTTTAACCTAAATCTCTCAATCAATGTTGCATGGCCATAGATTAACAAAATATCAATTGACCATAAAAATAACATATTTACACAAATCATGGATTTAAAAACGAGATGCAGTCACTCATAACAAATGAAGCCCAAAGAAATCAAGGAATAAATACACAAATAAATAAACTTATGATAGATCAAATACTCACAAATACAACCATTTGAACTTTGCATGTATTACAGGTAAAATAGTTGAGATAACATAATACAAAAACTCATATTGAGAAAAGGTTGCATATTTGGATCTTAATTGTTTTGATTTCCATTTATGTACATAAGTATATATTTCTTCATTAAATTTTAAATATTACTTAGTTTATGAGTTTTCAATTGGTTCTAGTCTAATACGTAATGAAACATGCATTTAAATTTTGATATTAAAATAAAATAAAGTGAATTACATGATCATGTCAAGGATGAAATTTCATCCCCATATAAACACTTACAGATTTGAAAGGAGAGTATGTTCTAGTCCTCATGATTGTCATGCTCAAGGATGCATATATCTCAAGTTCATGTAAATGGGAGTTATTTCAAATGTTGGAAATGTAGTCACAAATTTCAACGGTGAACTTCAAATACGCAACCAAAGATCATCTAAACAGATAAAATAGATTTAGAAGAAAAAAACTTAAAAATAGACCATTGAAAATAGCACCATCAATTTTCTTCACCAAGGCTCTATAGTGATTCAATATTATGAGCAATGTACAAAGAACAACATTTAGATGATATCCTTCAATGAATGGTTTCTTGATAGAGATTACATACAACATTTCTAAGTAATTTATCAACAAACAAGTAACAAGAGAAATATATGATTGTTGAAATGCATAGAATGCTTATAGAATAGAAAATTTCACAAACAAAACTTTGAACCATATGGATCTTTAAAGTTTGATTTGGGTAGGCGATCTTGTTGTAGTAACTAACCTTAGATGATGAATAGATTTGTATACACCATATGCTCTCTTCAATTATTATTTTGGCTATTGTAACTTGTCATGTTGATTCTTTAAGAGATATAATAGAAACAACGAAAGATGATATTCCTTGTAGAGCTCCCAAATACAATATACAACATTCAGAAGTCCAAAAAATCATTCCATTAATGAGTAAGTATCCATTAAACGACCTGAACTTAAATTGCTTGGAATTTCCCCACTATGCTTGCAAGAGAACACATTCCATCCATCAATATCAACAAATACTTCCAAAATACATCTATATTTATGTATGACTACCAAAAAAGATCAAATCTATGCAATTTTTGCTTCAAAGTCATTTACAAATCCATGCATGTCTTCTGCAATGTAGTTATTTTGAATTCTACTTCAAATAAATGACATTACAAAACTCAAATAATAGATAATAATGATGGAATATTAAACAATTGAAGAGTTTGTTGATCATGTTCAGGGGTTCTAGTGTTTAAGCTTATTTAACCTAATTTACATAATATATGTAATCCAAAGTGTGATGAAATTTTCATAGGTAGATAGAAGCGTACAAGTTGCAGAAATGGTTTTTGCTGACTTAGGGTGTTGTAAGGATACAAATACTATGAGTATGGAAGGGAATAATTCCCTATTTTAATCATATTCATCATCTTCAAATAATAAGTATGGGAATGCGTTTATGGTTATGAATATGGACTACAAAAGGAAAGAGGCCATGTAGACCAAAATTTATGTACAATGTTTTGAACATGAGAAATAAGTTTTCCCCCTTCATAACCTTTTCAAATAATTTTCATCAATCCAAACTCTGATGCCTAACCCAAAAATTATTGTTAGGGGAAATGGAAGGCATTTTAGTGAATTGGAAATAAACAATATTAAAAGGAGATTCCCAACAATATTAGAAGAAGGTTTCAAAAAATCTCATTTTCCAACAATATTTGAGGGAGATTCCCAACCACCTCATTGTATTTTCATGTTACCAAATGATTTATATATTGTATAAATATTGTAAGGATTTACACAAAAAGTGAGCATCCTAATCTTATTTTTGTAGGCTTGCTATGAAATACTAATGGTGCAAATCTCAGGTCACATTTACATTATTAATGTGGGAATTAGTTTGTGGTTTCATGGTTTATTGGCCTTTGAAATCAATGTTACATCTAAATTTCATCACCATCATGTTATGAGATGAATATCTCATAGTTTTCTTTGATCCATCAAGTTCTGATGTAAGAAAAAATGAGAAAGTAGCCATATTTCCCTATTTTCCTTTGGTCTGAGCCACCGTCGTGCCTTGTCAATGGAAAAAATGTTAGATTTTAATCATCATTAAAGCTAGCATTATGATCTTAGGATGTTTAACTGAGAGAATAACATGCACAACAATAAACACAAGAGACAAGAGACGCAAAGAATTTTCCTCAAGGAAACCATAAAGGAGAAAACCCCACAACTTTCTCAGATATAGAATCAACACCAAAAGTAAAACTCGAAAACATAAATATGATCTCCCGATAGCAGTAGTCTCTCTCTCTCTTGTCCCATCAACTTCTTCTCTCACTCATGCGCCCCAGTGAGTTAGTTTGTGTGTGATAAATAGAGGCTCACTCTCTATTTATATTTTTTCGTTCACTTAATGTCCACTCCAACATGTCACCCTCACTTAGCAATTACTTACTAGAGTCGACATCTCTAGGAGAGTCTAATAACCCGAGTGCCCCACAACTTGTTGGGACTTTTCTCCTCTTACCAACAAGGAGGTTTATCCTTAACACAATGGTGGGGACTATTGCCCCGACTTACAAGAACTCACCTAGGGTCGACTTCTCTAGGGTATTTTAATAACCCTAGAGCCCCACAACTGTGGGGACTTAAACCCTTGATCAATAGGAGGGTTACCCACAATTACTTGACATGACTTCTTTACATTATAGAACTTTCCCGATGGGAACATCGGGGCATGACATGACTCAATTACATTACAGATACTTCCTGGAATAAACATCGGGGTACAATACATAATATATACAAGTGAATACATCCCGAAGTAACAATTACATCAACACTTCCTCTTAACTAGAAAGGTATTCTCTCGACACAATTTATCAGCATAAGTCTTCTTCTCTATATCATCTGGATCATCATCGAGTCCTTGTCATCTTCAGTTCATGTTCATCTTTAGGTAGTCTGTCATCTTCATCTAGATATGGATCATCACTCGATCTGGATCATCTCTGTTGGATCGACATCACTGGATCTGTATCATCACTACTGGATCATTATCACTAGATCTAGATCATCATTCAATCTGGATCATCAATGGGTCATCATCACTGGTGTTATATCATGATTCTTCTTGTCACAAGAAGTTATATAGAGCCAATCCTTTTTCATGTTGGTCATAGGCCTTGCCTTCATGTGGGTCTTCTTCAGCGCTTATATCTGACCCTAAGTTAGAATGGCCTGCCCGGCAGTTACATATGACCTTAACTCATCAGAAAGGCATGCTCAACACTCACATCTGACCATGAGAGGAAGACATCCACCATCATGTCAAAATGGCCCAATCCTCAAATCTGAACATGGAAGGAGCCTAATACTCTCACTATGTCAAAATCACCCAGCCCTTACATCTGACCATGGAAGGAACTTAATCCTCTCACCATGTTAGAATGGCCCAGCCCTTACATCTAACCATGGAAGGAACTCAATCCTATCACCATGTCAAAATGGAACAACCCTTACATCTGACCATGGAAGGAACTTAATCCTCTCACCATGTCAGAATGGCTCTTAGTCCCAGACTGAGGGTTCCTCGTAACTCACCAGGTGCCTCCATTCTCCCAGAGAATGGCATCAGCCCTTATATCTGATCAAGTGGGAACACATCCCTCAATCACATCAGAATGGAACTCCACTTATATTTGATCATGTGAGACTACATCCCATAGTAATATCAGAATGGACCTCAATCCCAGACTGAGTATTCCTGGTAACTAACCAGGTACCTCCATTCAAAGAATGGAAATAGCCCTTATATATTCTCATGTAGGAACCAATCCTACAGTCATATCAGAATGGCTCAGCACTCATATCTGACCTGGAAGGAACCAATCCATTCACCATGATAGAATGGATTGACTCTTACATCTGACCATGGAATGAACCTAATCCTCTCACCGTGTCAGAATGGCTCATGGACTCATCACTTCCCCTTGGAGGGAACCTCGATCTAGAGAACACCAAGATTCTCCCTGAAGTACTCTAACTTCACTCTGGCCAATGGCTTCATCAACATATCAGCTATCTGTTCATCTATCGTAACATACCCGAGCTTCACTACTCCCCTCTACATCATATCCCTGATATAGTGATACTTGATCTCGATATGCTTTGACTTGTCATGGAACACTGGGTTCTCCAACAACTTCACACAACTCTAGTTGTCACAATATATACAAGTAGCATCGAACTAGAGATAAAATAAATTAGATAGTAGCTTACTCAGCCATACTACCACACAACTAGCTTAATAAGTTGCTACATACTCTGCTTTCATTGTACTCAGTGCCACATAGGATTGATTCCTGCTAAACCAAGAGATCACACCTGATCCCATACTGAAGCAACACTCTGAAGTGTTCTTCCTATTGATGGCACTGGCCAATCTGAATTAACATAACCTTCTAGGTTAATATTCTAATTTTCCTCATACTTGAGACCATAATCAACTGTACCCTTTAGGTACCTCAGAATATGCTTTGTAGCAATCAAGTGAACATGTCTTGGTTCTGTCCGGAACTGGCTCAAGGTGTTCACACTAAAGAAAATATCTAGTCTCGTATTCATTAGGTACATCAAGGACCCAATCATCTGACAATAAATAGTAGCATCAACCTTCTTTGATGAAGCATTACTCAATAGCTTCATGTTCGATGCCATAGGTGTTTTCATGGCCTTGCAGTCCATCATCCTGAACCTCTTCAGGATCTCTACTACATACTTCCCTTGTCCAAGGAATATTCCATCCGCATTCTACCACACCTCCATGCCTAGAATATAGTGCATCAACACATAACAGGAGCATCCCTAGTCTTCTTTCTTCATCCTTGAATAAAAGGTTGGAATCCACTTTACTCTTAGTCAAGCCTAGATTCATCAGTAATCTGTCCATCCTATCATAGCATGTCGAACCTCAATATCTTCTGCAGTCACTCCCTCTAAAGCGAAGCATCATTCTCCCTCTATCTTTTGTACTCTATGCACTGAAACATTCTATACCAGAGTGACAAGTAGCTTCCTCTACTATTAATATTCTATGTATCCATCTAGGATCACTAGATACCAAGATCCTTTATTTTGAACTTTTTAAAAAGTGATTCTCGCATCCATATGTGAGCTTGTCATCCTATATAGGATTTCATCTTCAACCTTGTCAAAAAGGTTAAGATCTTCATCAAGCTCATCATGTATTTGTTATCTCATGGGTGTCTTCTGAGCTCATACAAGGCCTTCTTTCATTTGCACACATGATTCTTCTCGTCATGTGTCTCAACTCCCACTATTTTCAAATGTCTCTTCATAGTCTATTCCTTCTTCTCATTAGAAGCCTCGTGCTACGAATCTTTCCTTGTATCACATGATGTTTCCATCTACTGCATGATGGAACTACAAACTTCCTTCATGTATCGATACTGCATCCTAGACATCATTCTTCTTGAACTGGTCTTACATTTTTTTCTTGGTTACTTCTTCATGTCTAGAAGGTTCTGCATCAATGATGTCACTGCATTCATCATATTATTCTTCATCTTGAACTATCATCACTTGTTCTTTGGAAGAAGTCTCATCCTTGTTTGCTTGTAGGTGATTATGTATGTGATCTTTCCTACAAGTCAAATGCATTTGTATGGTTAGAAAAATTTCATAAGGAATATTCATAATGGAAAATTATTATGCATAAATATATGATCACGCAACTATTTTAGCCAATACAACATTCATCCATATCTCATGGAAACTTTTCTAGATGCCTTCCATCTCAACCAGAACAACACTGATATTTTGCACTAATCCAATATGTCCGCAAAGAGGTTTCATTCTAGATAAGTAGCAATGGATAGGTGTATAGCACCATGAGCTACTTACCCATCACATGCATATTAGTAGTATATTTTCATTAATGAAAACATTCTATCATGCATAATACATCAACTGAATATAAACAAACACATAACAAAACAATATCATGAAATGGCATATGAATACTTATCTTTATTTGTTTTGTGGGTAGACTCCTTCTTGATCCTTCAGCTTCATCATCTTCTTCATTCATCATTTCTTATCCAAATGCTAAGATGGAGAAGAGGTTCTCCAAGAATTGAGTTCTTCATATTCCTCGTCGCTTGAGGTATCTTCTTTGGATGGTGAGCGCTTGATATTTAGTTGGTCCCATCTTCTCTTCTCTTATTATGAGTTGAGCTTCTTCTTCTTCCCAAAGTCTGCTAAAAGTAAGCACTTCCTTCCGGCACACATTCCTCACATGAATGTATTCCCATGATTCTAGGAGGCCATTCAAGGTGGCTATCACCACTTCTGCATTCTGCACTTCTTCTACTGCTACAAGTTATTCTTTGATTTGAGAGACCCTCCTAAAGTAAGACTGTATGGTCTCTACATTATGGATCTTCACATTCTTTAACTGTTTTCTCAAAGTCATATTCCAATTTGTGTTCTTACCTTCAAATAGATTGGTCAAGGAACAAAACATCTATTTCGGTGTCTTTAGGGAAGACACTTGTGGTACAAGGTGATCCATGATTGAATCAACAATGATGTTCTTGGCCTTGGCCAAGTTCTTCTTGTGTAAGGCCTTTAGCTTCATCTCCCTTTGGAACTGTAACCTCTCTACTTATGTAGGTGTTAAATTCATTTCCTTCAAAGAGATAATATACCTCCATGCTTGGAAGTTGTCAACTTCAACAAGAATATCATCAAGCTGATGTGATAGATCACTTTGAAAAGAGAACCTCAAATGAAAATAGAAAAACATTAGATCTTACCGATTTGAGGTGTCTGTCCTGGTTCTGGAGTTAACTAATCTAGGGTTTTTCAAAGAAACCCTAATTTTAAAAAATTGGAATATTTAAAATCTGATTGGCTATAAATATATACCTTTTCAAGTTGAGCTGTCCAATGTACTCATTTTTTGAAAAAAGTGGAGGGAAGCTCCCGTAACAGGAAGCCCAACTTTTTCAGTTTCTTCTACAGAAATTCCTGATACTATTTATATGGTATCTCCAAAATTTCTTCTCCTCTACATCTAAAACATTGCACTAAGGTACCCTCACCTCTCCCTATTCCAACACCATAGGTCTCATCAGAATTGGTTTCACCAATTGGGACTTATGATTGTTTTACCAAGGTGACCTGTGTCAGGACTATTCATGATAGCAAAGTTGTACGAACTATAGCTTGTCATTGTTTCATCTTCAGGGTATAAAAATTCTACCACAGAAATTAAAGTTCATGCAATTTTTGGAACATCATCATAAATTTAATTTAGACCTTTGTAGCCTGAGATATAGCAATTCTCCCCGGCTATCTTGTTTGGGGATGAATCCTGGGAGAGGCTGGAACCCTAACTTGGAGGAATCATCTCTCCTGTAATAAAGCGAATATGAGGCTGGAATTTGGATAGCCTGTAAATCCGGATTTTATCTTTGGCTTGTGAAATTTTTAGCATCCTTCTCCAATCCTGAGATATAGCGAATGTACCAAAACGTATCAGGTTTAGTATTTAAGGATTTTTTCGGCTCACAGTCAAACTAGTGCTTGACTTTCCCAGACTTTCACCCAACAAAAAATATCAACCCAGGTCTCTAAAATTTTATTTTTATGAGGAGATAAATCCTATGTTGGGCTCACTCAAAAATTCCTCTTCTGTAGAAAGCCCTAATTTCCCACACCAAAAACTGAAAATGCTCGGAATTGAATTCTGCTTCGACAGAAAGATGTGCCCTTCAATGGAGAGTCAGCCTAGCATACTTTTGCTGATCAATTGAGGAGAGAGATCCAAAAAGTAAGAATCCCTAGATTCTATAGTTGCATAGTTTCTTCTTCTTAGGTTAGCTCTAATACCATGTTAGATTTTTATCACCATTCAAGCTAGCATTATATCATCATTCAAGATAGCATTATGATGTTAGGATCTTTAAGTGAGAGAATAACATGTACAACATTAAACATAGGAGACAAGAGAGAAAGAATTTTCCATAGGGAAACCATAAAGGAGAAAACCCTGCAACTTCCTTAGAGATTGAATCAGCACCAAAAGTAAAACCCGAAAACATAAAGATGATCTCTCGACGGCAGTAGTCTCTCTCTCTCTCTCTTGTCTTGACAACTTCTTCTCTCAGTCATGCGCCCTAGTGAGTGAGTGTGTGTGTGATAAATAGGGAGGTTCACTCTCTATTTATATTATTTCTTTCACTTAATTTCCACTCCAACATGTCGGTCTCACTTAACAATTACTTACTAGAGCCGACATCTTTAGGAGAGTCTAATCACCCTAGTGCCCCACAACTTGTGGGGACTTTGCCCCTCTGACAAACAAGGGGGGTTATCCTTAACAAAATGGTGGGGAATATTGCCACAACTTACAATAGCTCACCTAGGGTCGACTTCTCTAAGATATTCTAATAACCCTAGGGCCCCACAACTTTGGGGACTTAAACCCTTGATCAATAGGAGGGTTAACCACAATGACTTGACATGACTTCTTTACATTATAGAACCTCCCAATGGGAACATCGGAGCATGGCATGATTCAATTACATTATAGATACTTTCTGGAATAAACATCGGGGTACAATACATAATATATACAAGTGAATACATTCTGAAGTTACAATTACATCAACACAAAAGGTGGTGCTCAAGATGGCAATGCACCTTTCTCAACGTAAAGGAGCAATGTTTTCACTTTTTTCCTTATTGCAACAAGAAGTTCCCCTGAACACCACTTGTTACCCTCATACAAAATGTGGTGCTCGACTTAAAAAGGTAAAAATAAGAAGTTTCAAGAAGTTTCCAGAAGGAACCTTCGTGGAACCTCATCCCTCATTAGAGGAAATTTCAACTCAAAATGGGCCTTTTAACTTTTATTCAAATTCCATGCCATCATATGTTATCCAATGAAATTGCTTTAAATTTTAAATACCGTATAGGTCTTAAACACTTTTTTAATATAAATTTGGGGATAGGTATCATAAAAAAACTACTTTTTTTGTTTGTATTTTTGACATATCTCCTCGTGTTTTTACTCAAATTTCGATCGGGAGAGCTCGTTGGATGCGGAATTAAATTTTTCATCCAACGAGTACCCACTCGACATACTTTTGACGGACCCCTCTAGCCTAAAAACAAGAAATACCTAGAAAAAATGGAATGATGATGTCATCATTTCATTTTTTCAGGTATTTCTTGTTTTTGGGGTAGCAGGGTCCATCAAAAGTATGCCGAGTGGGTACTCGTTGGATGCGGAATTTAATTCCGCATCCAAAAAGCTCTCCCAATTGAAATTTGAGTAAAAACACGGGGAGATATGTCAAAAATACAAACAAAAAAATAGTTTTTTTCTTTTCTTCCTCCAAAATTAATAAATATTATTTTATTATTTTAACTATTATTTTATTAGTTCATTTTAGGAGGCCCATTTTGAGTTGAAATTTCCTCTAATGTATCCTTGGGATGATCCCAAGACCTTATCCTTTGAATCCTCAGCCCATTCTATCCATTATGGCCTTTAAATAGTGGCTCACCCCTCATGGGAAAAGGGAGGAAGATTGTGTGAAAGTTTCAAGACTTTGGCCAAATAATTCCAGACCTTCTTTGACTCAATAGAGGAAAGGATCCATTATGTCCTTTAAATAGTGTCTCACCCCTCATGGTAAAAGGGAGGAAGATTGTGTGAAAGTTTCAAGACTTTGGCCAAATAATTCCAAATCTTCTTCGAGTCAATAGAGGAAAGGATCCATTGGTAGAGCTTCCAACACCAAGGCTTGGTTGTGATCTCTCCCTATTTGATTATTAATACAAACATTGTTTTCTTTCCCATAAACATTGTATATATCATTATAATGCTTTGTTTATTATCTTTCTCCTTGGTCGTTGATCTAGAGACGTAGATTATCGTGTTACTATCATGTGGTATTTTTATTTTTGTCTTTATTGTAGGTTCATTCACCACATAGGTCAAGCACACAAAGTTCAAACCATCATATTTGTCAGTTAAACGGTATGAGAGCAGTTAATTCAAGTAATCTACACTTTTGGGGAAATTTTCTTTGCATTGTAACATGTTTTGTTATACATATGAACCATTAAGACAAGGGAAACATGCTTTTTCCACATTGGATAAGATTTTATGTTAACAATTACTCATGTTTACATGATCTCAGTATCTGAGTATGTTCAAATGGTTTATTTCAGTATTTATCTTATCATACATTCTCCTATTTAACCAAATGGTTATGGAACTAAGTTCTTTGCAACTTCGAATACATGTTTTCTCAATAATATCATGATCTTGGTAGCTGAGTATTTTTTTCTTGTTTATTTCAGTCTTTATTTTATTATACATTGTCCTATTTAATGAAATCATTATGGCATTAAGTTATCTATGGATTTGAATAAGTTTTTTTCTGAATAACTTGAAGGTACATAATAAATAGTTCAAACATCCCCTAAGGGAATTGGGTTTGAAAAAATCCACTTCAAACTTGTTTTTTCAAAATTATGTTCATAATATTGCACAACAATATTTGAACCCAAATTATGATGAGAAAATCCAAGGATAAAATCCGACGAAATTGACCCTATCATTGGATTTCGCCTTGGTAATTACAAATTTTATTTTTTGAATTTCCTCTAGAGTGTATCGGATATTCGACAATCGCCATTAATCTGACAGCTTTTGTTGGATATCTGACTACAGTCATCATATTATAGACAACAAAATTACAACTATCAAAATATTAATTTCATCGGGTATCCAATGATAATTTCTTTTTAGAACCTATCTAATAGGAATATTTCTACATGTTTCCTATACAATAAATGGTTTGTGGAAGTTATAATCTACACACGAACTGTTTTACATACAAAAAACCACAATTATTTTGATTGTAACTGTGATTAAAAATAGTGAAGCGTGGACCTTGAGTTTTTAGGATCGATAATCATCAGTCAAACTTCGTCTATGAAAATGTTAGAACATAACAATATTCCTGATCCATGCGATCAAAATCGTGAATTTCTTTCTAGATTGTGGGATAGACTTGAAACAAAGGGTGATGGAAAGTGATATTGTCCATGTTGTTAATGTAGGGTATTTAATAGGAGAAGAATAAAGATTACAACAACCAAAAGACATCGTAGGGAATATGGACATGCTAAGGGGGGACATGACTATTGTTTATTTGTAAGCTTTTCATTATATATGTCTTTATATTGATTGGTTTTGTAAATGAGTGTATCATTTTAATATCTCTTATATTGAATAATATATCTTGATGGTTTCATGTAATTGTAAAGGAAATACATCCTACAACAATAAATCTCCTAGAGGATGTGCTTTCAGAAAAAACACTAATGGACCATGGAGCTATGAATAATGAAGAACAAGTTAATGATGATATTGAAGAATATGATCATACTGATGATATAATTGAAGATGATAGCACAAATACATTGATCTGTGATACATTTAATGTCAGAATTGATGATGATGACGATGATAATGAAAATGATGACTTTGATGATGTTCATGATTTACCTCTTCTTGAGAAGGAATATGAAACCTTTATGAAGGCTCCAACACAAATCTTATCTATGTTATATTGTTGATAATGAACATGAATGTTATGAATGGTCTTTCAAACAGATCAGTCACACATATGTTAAGGTATTTAATATATTCCATCACATACATATTATCGTGATAAAGGTTATCTTTGATCCTATGATAATTTCATTGTTAATTCATAAGTAAAATTAATACGGATGAAACATGTTTCATTCATATTATTCATATATAATATCAACTAGCTTTTACATTAATTTGTTGTAGCTTCACAGATGATTTTTTGTTACCATCGCTAGATATTTTACTGTGCACATATCGATATTTGTCTGTCATCATGAAAGAAATGAGAATGCAGTCTGAAGAAATTGTTGCATGACCCGATGACCATATCATATATTAGAAACAACATGAATTTGAAACAGAATGTTATGATTTTCATATCAGTAGATATCAAATAGAAAAAGTAACAAAAAAGTTTCATCATAAGGTTCTTAGTTTTATTCCCATTATTACACATTTGCAACAACTTTTTAGGTGCAAAAACATAGCACAATTTATGGATTACCATGCACATAATATAATTCAATATGACATTCTTTGGATTTCTATAGATAGTTATGCATTTAGGGATATGGAGGGAAAATGGCCACACTTTAAGTAAGAAGCTCATAATCTTAGGCTTTATTTGGAAGCAAACGGTGTCAATCCATATGTAGAGAAGAGATCCATTTACTTGGTGTTGTCTATTTATGTTATCACTAATAAGATTCCTCTAGGGATATCAATAAAGACGAAGAACATAATGTTGGCAATGATTATTCTAGGTATAGGTCTACAACATTTATTTTTAATATAGTGGAATCTCACTTGTATTATTTTTTTGTATAATGTCACATATTTTTTTTCTTTTAGTGTTGTGTATTATATATATATTTCTTAATGGTTGTAATAGTTATATATTTTATATGTTCAAATCAATCAGCTAATTACCAAGTTAAAGACGAACTACTAAATCTATGTATACCGAGCCTCTTATTGATGAGCTACTAAAGATATGGAATGGAATAACTACATATGTTGTATCTATACCAATACAACAGAGGAAATTTCAATTACATGGAATGATTTTATGGACAATACATGATTCCCCAGGGTTAACCGATTTTTGCAGTATGTAATTAGAATGTCGAATTTAATAGTAATTAATTTTATGAATTTGATATATTATGCATGCATGTTTTTTTAAATAATCCATTAATTTTATATAATTATAATTGACAGTGTTAATCCATCAACTCTTTATGTAGCACAATAGAATTTGAACCCAAAATCTGACACCTTGCATGTTTGAAATTCGACACTTCTCTGTCGCATTTTCAACACATACACTTTTTTTTCCATCGATGATGTAAGGTCGGATCTTTGACATTCTACTAATGTGGGTTGAATATCCAACACACTATTGTGTTGCATATTCGACCGTCTTTCCTTCCAAAGTGCCAATCAAAATTACATAAACCATCGAAAATCCGACATCCTCTGACCCTCGACGCGTTGGCCTTCCGACGGACAGAAGTGTCAGAGGAATAGTGGTTCCATCGATATTTTTATCAATAGAGTTTCTAAAATCTGATGCCATCCGACATTGAAAGAGTCGGCCTTCCGACGGGAAAAGGGTCAGTGGCATGATGACCGCATCGAATATCCGACGCGGTCCGACACTTTAACTATCGGTCGTCTGACGAGTGGAAGCGTCAGATTCATGACACAGCCGTCAGATGGGTTTACCAAAGTGTCAAAAGAACATTGGAAAAGTGATACCTGTTGGTGGATTTAAAAAAAAAAATCCAAAGATTTCACTTACCCCCACATGGTTTTAGCCTAGAATTTGACCACTTAACCAAACTTGTTTGGACTAGAAATTGGTGAGTTAACAAGCAGCTCAGATAATCAAGTAGAGGTTAATATGTGGAGTGTGTCAAAGGGCTCAAAGAGAGATTCTTTACATTCAAAATTGTCAGACATTTTGGGCGATGAGTTTGAGAATACAAGTGAAAACAAACCTGAGTTTGAGAATATAGGCAAGAAGAATTAACAAGTTTTTCAATAGTCGGTGATGGATTTGAGAGAAAACACTAAAGAGCTGCCAATTTTATCAAATTTTTCTAAGCGACATGGTTCATTGTTTGCATTCAATTCCTCCTTAGTCATGGATTGCAGGCTTGCAGAAAACAAGTATGTTGAGTATGTTCCCATGATTGGGACTTGTTCTAGTAATGGTACCTCACCATTATTCTGAGATTTTTCCCTGTATAAAAGAAAACTGTTAGAATTGACCCTAACTGAACTATCTTAAATGTTGTTTCATATAAAACCGAAAAAAAAGTAAAAACAAAACTAAGTTTAAACTTGCAATACCTTACTCTCTTGCAGAAGGTGTTGATGTCCTTGTCCAAGGTATAGAGAAGAATAATAGCCTGTATAACCATGTTATTCAATCTATTGACATTGAATTTCATGTTGGCTCTGTTGTAGTTGTGCCCAAGACCCAATTGATCCTTCTCCAAGTCTATGTGATTTCAACTCAATGGCAAACAAGCTTTCTAAATATACTTTGTTGTTACAGAAGGGTACCTGAACCAAACAATAATTTAGAAAAGTCACTTCCTATATGATTCAGAAAAGACTTGTACTAACAACCACTTAATGGAATATTAGCTCAGAGTCATAGCTGAGGGATGTAGACATTGGTTATGCTCGTCTTGTTGTATCACTGGTTTAGATATTAGGACTGTTTTGATGATTCTGTATTGATGACAAATTGAGTATCCTAGAGAATATGTAAGGAAGACTTATAATAGCTTTCTTAAATTTCTTTGTTTTTGAATGATGGAAAACAAAATAGTATCCAGCACACTTGAGTTGTCACAGGACTAGTCAAATGTATATTTTTATTTATTCCTTGGGAATATCAAATATAGTGATTTTAAAACACATCTCAGAGAACGAAGAAATCATGGATATAATATAAATCTAAGTTAATAAACAAATCCTTTTACCTTTTAGTATAAATATGATTCATGAGTCCTAACTTAAGAATTAAAATACACTTATGGGAAATTGACCTCAACTTGACAACTGTTAGAATTGACCATGACTGAACTATCTTAAATGTTGTTTCATATAAAACCCCCAAAAAAGTAAAAGCAATACTAAGTTTAAACTTGCAATAC
Organism: Pseudotsuga menziesii; assembly: GCA_001517045.1. Classification (NCBI taxonomy): domain Eukaryota; kingdom Viridiplantae; phylum Streptophyta; class Pinopsida; order Pinales; family Pinaceae; genus Pseudotsuga; species Pseudotsuga menziesii. Next base: position 363,944 of record LPNX010526203.1, on the reverse strand, counting down.
CTTACTCTCATGCAAAAGGTGTTCATGATGTCCTTCTCCAAGGTTTCGAGAAGACTAATAGCCTATATAACCATGTTATCCACTCTATCGACAATGAATTTCATGTTGGCTCTGTTGTAGCTGTGCTCAATACCCAATTGAGCCTTCTCCAAGTCTATGTGATTCAAGATATGTGATTCATTTACAGAGCTTTGTTTACTCGTTTTTGCATGATTCCTCAATGTCAAAACTAAATATCCATTCCTTTGATGCTATGACCCATTTTTCTCCAAACCAAGCCACGATTACTACATATCAGCACTATGTACATCCATCAATTACAGTTACCTATGATATGTATGAATAGAATTAGTCAAGCACATGCAAAAATATTATAAATGGAGAAATAGAAGAAAACAATGTGGTTTAGACATTCCTTAATTTCTATACTCAGATTTATAATACGATCACACTTTGTCTCTTAGGAGATAAGTCACTAGTGAAACAATGGACATACCTGATAGAGAGAGAGAGATAGGTAATTGTAGGGCAGAGTGAGACAAATACAGACCACAAGGTCACAGATCAATACTGTCAACCTCAAAACATATATAAAAAAGCAAAAAAATCTATTTGCATTTGCAGAAGTTGTCGACTCAACAGCTCTCCACCCACAAAACTAAAAATACCTAATTGAGGTTCTACACCCAGCTTGATGAGATTCAAACTAGATTCGGTCAAATCTTTTAGGCCTTTCTGGCCACAAACAACTGAACCTAACTAGACTAAATTTTTAACAACTACACTTATTGCCTCACAGCTTGGGGCTTGAGGTCCAAACTCCACTCAGGGGCATCCATCCACAGTATCTATATTGACCAAAGAAACACCTTATCCTACTGGCCTGCAAGCAACAAATATAGCAGAGACAACAATTTACCTTCCCAAAGCTAAATCATTATGTATCCTTGCTCAACAGCCTTTCAAAGATAGTGATTCCCTCTGCCATTATTTAGATAGCAAAATACTAACAAGTGGATCCCTGGGAGAGGCTAGCAATGTAGGAAAAACATTGATCTCCCTTATAACCCGATTTATCCGAATTTATCATGCATTTCAATTTGTAATTTATTATATAGGCTTTCCATTTTTATGCTTTGTGTTGTTGTTGTGTTTTCTATAGGCTGGGAGCATGAGTTTATAGCATCCAATCCTTTTTCAGCTAGTGAATCCCTTTATTTTCCTAGTGAGATGGCAACAGAGCATTTATGAAAGATTTATTTATAAGAAGACCAATGATCAGTGGGTCAATGCCTTTTATGCAGTGAATGGAGTCTATGAAGGCTTTAGCTACTAAAACAAATAGATATTGAAGTCGAGAGATATCACAGTCTAATAATAAACTATTTGTCGAAATAAGAGAAACTCTATAAGGTTTCACAGTTTCTTTTTACTACAAGCAAAAATAATATTCTATTATAACCAGCATCGGTGGCTAAGTATTAAGCACATCGATTACCATCTAACTACTTTGTATTAGCTATTATGCACAGGGCAAGGAATGCCTTATTTTCTATGACTTCATACGAAGAGGCAATCTATAAGAGGGACTTCATATTGAATACCATGTGTTTGTGCCAGAAATTGTTTCCAAGGCCACAGAAACAAGCCAACACAATCTCAAATAAAACTCAATAAAATAAAGTAGGTTTTAGGTTTTTGAAAGGTTTTGTGGTTGTAAAGTTTGGTAAGCAAGCAGGGAATACATTCATGAATTAAACAAGAACTGAATCATAAACAAAAGAGGATAAAGATGCATAATATATAAAACAAGATCCAACAGGACACAGTATTGAGGTTCTTTCATAAAAGACAAGCATCACCAGCATATACACATAAACCAATAATGAATATATCAATTAAGCAACTAAAAAAGCTGAAAAATGAAGCCAACACAGAAACTGAAAGTTTCAAAGTGTCATATATCTCATAATTTCATCATCAAATGCATACAAGAGTTTTATACTTAACTCATGAACAAGTCTGAAGACCAACTGAATCCGAAGACCTCCTAAAAACTCCCAAAAATTGAACCCTTCTTCAGTCCCTTTGTCCCTCTTTTATAATTAAAAAGAAGTAGTTCTATCTCCCCTTAATTAGGTCAAAATAGAAACTACCCAGTAGTTACATTAACTAACTAACTCAACTAATTGACTAAAAATAGCAAATCGGATTCCTGGCAAATATGGCGAATTTCTTGAAAATAGGTGTCAAAGAATATTCCATATCTCTCAATTGGTGACACCTGTGTAAACAATGAGAGAGGTTTTTCTAAATGGTTCCTTGATGGACAAAAACCTCTCTTTGTTTTTAAAAATTCATCTTCAATCAATCAGAATCTGCCCCGCAAAATGAACACTAAAACAAAAAAATATTAAATATTTAAAATCCTTGAAAAATAGGCTTCAAGGATTTAACTGAATCTTTCAAACATTGACATATGTTGCAACACTGAGAGAGGTTTTTGTATATGGCTATCTTATGAACAAAAAACTATTTTGTTTTCAAAAATTCATCTCCATCAGCTCGTGGTTTGCATTTGACTTCAATAACTCAAAATAGGTAAAATAGAGCAGAATTTTGTTTCTACTGCCTCCTTTTTTCATGTCAGCTATCCTTCTTGAGATCTCGGCATCCTCTTTACAATTTTGAAAATTGAATATTCATCATGGGAATATATGTATTCAGAAATATTCCTCATTTACCTTTTCCCAACTACATTCTGATTCAGAAGAAGTTTCACCTGAAGTATTTTCAAACTCATTTTGAGAATATATAAATTTATACTTGTTGAAGATTTCAACCTTTGAGCTATTGTCAAGGAAAATGCTGCTAGTTTGACCCAGGGTATCCATGAAAAAATTGCTTTCTTTACAACCTAGCATCTCAATTTCTACTTTTGAAGATAAAACTTCATCTAGATCCTCCACATGTACATACCTTCTTTTTCAGTATGAAAATTGTTGGCCAAAGAAGAAGAAATGCTTCCAATTCTAACTGATGGAAGTAAATAATTGACCTGATCATCTGAAGGCTTCCATGTATTACTGATTGATGTACCCATAAATATTGAACTTGAAAAATCACATCGACCAACACTTTTACTGCTTTTCAATTGATTTCCTTCCGAGAAAAAGCTTCCACTCTCACACTGTTGTAATGTGCAGGGAGTTCTCTGCTTTCCACACAAATTATCATAACCATCAGCATAATCAGCCTCAAACCTTACTGATCTGAGATCACATGGAAGTGGTTTGTCATGGTTCTTTAACAGTGAATTAGCCTCTGGATCTAGAAGTGAACTTCGATCAGTGTATTGCCATTGTCCTTCACTAGAATCAATTCGAAGGTCCATATTCAACTTGTCAATTAAAAGATATGATTCATCCATTGGTTTCTTCTGCAGAACATTATTGACTAGAGGCTTGGATGCATCTAGTTTATTCAAATCAAAGTTACTACCATGTTCTTCTAAAATTCCCAATTCAGTCAGTATACCCTCCATTTGCTCAATACCTTTTCTTCTATGTGGTTTCCATAGATTTTGATCAGAAATGAAAAGGCTATTATTTAGAATAGCTACTGCTTGATTTTTATCCATTGAAAGAAGCATGCCTCCATGCTTCTAAATTATTCCACTTGCATCTGTCTCCATTACATTAACCATGACTGGATTTAAATTTAAATCAGCCAGCCCATTTTTCTCCTTCAAAGTTTGTATGGTAGTATGGTCCAGGTCATTTCCTTTTATATCCAAATTCACAGGTAGACAATTCCCAGAATTTACAGCTTCTTTGTTTGCGGGAGTTTGACTGTCTATATTGCCAAATTCCAATGTACCTTTGTTTCTCTTCTTTAGCTTCTCGTTGCTTCTATTTCCTTCCAAAAGCAGTAAGCTTGAATACCTAACAACATTAGGTCTCCCTGCAACCTCAAATATTCGGCTCCTTTTTTTCATTACTTTCCAATAGCAAATCAATTTAAGACATTGAAAACACTGTCAAATGTATAGTTCATCACATCACTACACTTTAAGCTTTTACAGAGTCATACTTCATTAAAAATTGCTATTTTTCAACCTTAAATCACTCTGGCGTCTCAAACATTTACAGGGAAATCACTAAAAGAAGTAATAAACCGACCCCTGTCACTTGTGAATATTGCATCATTTACATAAGATGTATGACCACGAAATTCCTTCAATGTTTTGCCAGATTTGAGCCCATGTATTCTCTTCAACTCAAAGTTGGATTAAATACTCCAGGATATATCTTGCAGTACTGTCAAATGATGTGCTCAAAAGATGACTGCCATCACGAGAAAAGGAAAGACTTGTGACACTCTGACCTGACTAAAAATATTGAAATGCATAGCCTGGCACTGTGAGATGCAAAACATGATTCTAAAATCTAACAAAACAGATTGCTAGATCTGAGAAAAGCCTGCAATAACATCAAGACATAGAGCCGTCCTTCAGCTTATGCAACTTTCTGGTGTCTTCTGCCACAAAGACATTTCTTGCTGTGAAATAAGGCTGTATCTCTTCTTTAACAGTATTAGGAATTTTGGACAGTTTTCTTGTCTTCCTATTCATCATTACCCGGGTACTAGTAGCTCTTTCCTATATGCCATACCTTAATTTTCCCTTCTTGTGAACCAGAAGCCAGCATCTCTGAATCTCGACTGAAGTCAACGCAGAGGATAGCATCATCATGCATCATGAAGGAATCATTAGCTTGATACTGAAGATCTTTCTTAAGCTTTCCACTGATGTAGTCCCAGGCCTCTATGAATCGATCAACTGATATTGCTGCCACTTCAAAGATTGACCAATCAAGGCCATTAGTCTGAAAGGCGGCACAACAGTTACTTCTGAAGCCAAATCTTGAACTTTTTTGTGACAGGCTCCTTTCTTTTGATGACTCATGATAAGCCACACGAGGATCAAAATATGTACGAACTAAAAGGTGTTCCAGTTGTAGATAGCGCTCAGGCTGCTCCCTGTCATGATGGACAATGTTCAAGCTAACAATGACCACGATCCCCTCACGAATTGAAAACACATGTTCTCATAATGATTCCTAAATCCACACGTAGCAGAAACCCTCAAATCATGCGATCAGTGAGTCCAGATTCGAAATCATGATAAAATTTGGCTGAAAAATTGGAGAAATTTAGAGTTGCAATATTCTTGTAGCACTCCTTTGTTATTTTTTCAGACTTGCGCTACAAGAATAAAATTAACTCTATTTTGGCATTGTTTTACAACTTTTTGACATTTTGCATAGAGTTTGAGTGATGCTAGGATGATGAATAAGCTTCTAATATGATTTGTAAGTCCATTATTCAATATGATGAGCCTTTAGACACCCCTCAATAATGTAAAAGATCAAAAATAGAGTAAAAATATAAAGGCCAAATTCAAAAAAAATATCATAACAACCAAAAATTCCCTTAAAAGAAGCAAAAAAACAAACTAAAGAAAATAAGTAAATTGGAATAAAATGAAAATCAAACAAAAATTGAAGAAACAAATTACTAACTTAACATCTAGCTCTAGCTGCGTGATGAAGTTCCCCCTTGTGAGGCTTCAAGAACCTGTAGACCAGTGCCTTTTGTCTGCTACCCTACCTACTTGTCTACAAAAGTTCCATTGGGCTATGGAGTATTTATTCAATCCTTCACACACTAATATATACAATGAAAATCAAATCTCTTTCTCTGAGGAACCTTCCATCTACTGAATCAAATCAAAATCCCATTTCCAATGTAACCAAGAAAAAATTTGATCAACCCACAAAAACTTGTTTCCAACTCCAGATATATATATAATCAGAAATATTGGAAAACATGAAGAGCAGACATTTAACAACTTATACCCACTTTCATCAAATAGTGTCTCTGAAATAACAGATTTATAACCTGGTATTGACTCTAAGTAATCTGCTACTGGATCATAAAAAATTCCACAAGTTACCTCTTCCCACTCTATGAAAAAGACAAGCCGTCCATAAGAATATTTTTTTCCATGAGTATCAATCAGGCATTGGCGAAAAAACACATCAGGATTAGCCTGAATTTGCTCTGTAAATTTTTGAATAGTATCACCAATAATGTCAACACTTTGAACCTCCTTTTCCACACTGTCTTCAAATAAATAACTATCAAGCATTGGCTTTTGTTGTTCAAGGATAATAGACTGAATGCATTCTTGAATCTGCTGATTAGATTGTGACATATCACACACCTCACGGATTTTTGGGTCTTTCTTTTCAATTTCAACATCATATTTATTAAAAAGTAGAGCATCTTCATAATGATTTTGAACAGAAGATCTATCACAACTATGAATATGAGTAACTTCTGAAGAAATGTGAACAACCTGGCCTTCATCGAATTTAGTATCAAAACCAAAAGGAATAGAATCTAATTCATCACAAAATTCTTGTCTTGGAACCCTAATCTCTTCATCATAACAAGGAGCATTCTAAGAAATTTCGAATGATGATGCTAAAGGTTCATCTTTTCCTTCAATACAAAGCTGATCTTTAACACAATAAGGATTTTCAATAGTTTGTTGAACTAGAGATTGATCTTCAAAAGGATTTGCATTCAAACTGTTATTAAGGCTGTTGAAATCATTATGAGAATGTTCCAAACTATCTCTATTGATCTCATCAATTGAATAATCCTCAAACTGACCTAAAAAACAACTTGATTATCAAAATGATCATGGCATTCTTCCTTTACTGCAGTATCTAAAAATGTTACCTTTTCATCTTCAACAAATTCTAAAACTTCAACTTCTTCATGACATGTTTTGAACCCTTGATTGTACTCATCATCATGGTTTTTGAATCAGAAATTATATGATAAACATCATCCTTCTCACAACAATCTTTTAAAAAGAGTTTAGCTGAAAACGGATACTTACAATGTTTCCGAAAGCATGTGTGGAATTCTTTCAATGAGGAAATGCTAGTAGCGGGAAGAGAAAAATAACAATATCATGCATCTTGTTCAAGTGAATACATGAACATCTTCATGCTGGATATTTAACTGAACCATACATTGATGAAATTTGATGAGGTGATCTAAAGGATTATCCTCTTTGCTTTCTCTAAACCGTGGAAGACAATCTCCCCAAACATCCATAATAGGTACTGGATTTGGAAAACTTGGAATATCAGAAAAATTGAAAGGTGCAAACCTTCGAGCTAGAATAGCTTCCATGGACATCGGCCTCTGCATCTTGAAATAGTGGAGTTGCCAATCAATTTGTCAAGACAGATTTTATTTTTTCTCCTCAGACAGAGAAAGGGGTGACAGTAGTTGAAAATAATTAGGGATGCATAAAGCTGGGGATAACTGAAACTTTCTAATTCTTCCAACTCCTCTAGTAGCCACTGTGTCAAATTTTGGTGAAAATAGCCTTATAAAATGCTGGTTTAAGTCCACCTCTTAAAACCAGTAAAACTAATAAGTATCCCAGGGAATATATGTCTTCAACTTCGTCCCCGGCAACGACGCCAAAGATGTTTGTGCCAGAAATTGTTTCCAAGGCCAGAGAAACAAGCCAACACAATCTCAAATAAAACTCAATAAAATAAAGTAGGTTTTAGGTTTTTGAAAGGTTTTGTGGTTGTAAAGTTTGGTAAACAATTAGGAAATACATTCATGAATTAAACAGGAACTGAATCATAAACAAAAGAGGATAAAGCTGCATAATATATAAAACAAGATCCAACAGAACACAGTATTGAGGTTCATTCATAAAAGACAAGCATCACCAGCATATACACATAAACCAGCAATGAATATATCAATTAAGAAACTAAACAAGCTGAACAATGAATCCAACACAGAAACTGAAAGGTTCAAAGTGTCATATATCTCATAATTTCATCATCAAATGCATACAATAGTTTTATAATTAACTCATGAACAAGTCTGAACACCAACTGAATCTGAAAACCTCCTGAAAACTCCCAAAAATCAAACCCTTCTTCAGTCCCTTTGTCCCTCTTTTATAATTATAAAGAATTAGTTCTATCTCCCCTTCATTAGGTCGAAATTGAAACTACCCAGCAGTTACATTAACTAACTAACTCAACTAATTGACTAAAAATAGCAAATCGGATTCCTAGCCTAGGGTATCCATGAAAACATTGCTTTCTTTACAACCTAGCATCTCAATTTCTGCTTTTGAAGATAAAACTTCATCTAGATCCTCCACATGTACATACCTTCTTTTTCAGTATGAAAATTGTTGGCCAAAGAAGAATAAATGCTTCCAGTTCTAACTGATGGAAGTAAATAATTGACCTCATCATCTGAAGGCTTCCATGTATTACTGATTGGTGTACCCATAAATATTGAACTTGAAAAATCACATCGACCAACACTTTTACTACTTTTCAATTGATTTCCTTCCAAGGAAAAGCTTCCACTCTCACACTGTTGTAATGTGCAGGGAGTTCTTTGCTTTCCACACAAATTATCATAACCATCAGCATAATCAGCCTCAAACCTTACTGATCCGAGATCACATGGAAGTGGTTTGTCATGGTTCTTTAACAGTGAATTAGCCTCTGGATCTAGAAGTGAACTTTGATCAGTGTATTGCCATTATCCTTCACTAGAATCAATTCAAAGGTCCATATTCAACTTGTCAATTAAAAGATATGATTCATCCATTGGTTTCTTCTCCAGAACATTATTGACTAGAGGCTTGGATGCATCTAGTTTATTCAAATCAAAGTTACTACCATGTTCTTCTAAAATTCCCAATTCAGTCAGTATACCCTCTATTTGCTCAATATCTTTACTTCTATGTGGTTTCCATAGATTTTGATTAGAAATGATAAGGCTATTATTTAGAATAGCTACTACTTGATTTTTATCCATTGAAAGAAGCATGCCTCCATGCTTCTGAATTATTCCACTTGCATCTGTCTCCATTACATTAACCATGACTGGATTTAAATTTAAATCAGCCAGCCCATTTTTCTCCTTCAAAGTTTGTATGGCAGTATGGTCCAGGTCATTTCCTTTTATATCCAAATTCACAGGTAGACAATTCCCAGAATTTACAGCTTCTTTGTTTGCGGGAGTTTGACTGTCTATATTGCCAAATTCCAATGTACCTCTGTTTCTCTTCTTTAGCTTCTCGTTGCTTCTATTTCCTTCCAAAAGCAGTAAGCTTGAATACCTAACAACATTAGGTCTCCCTGCAACCTCAAATATTCGGCTCCTTTTTTGCATTACTTGCCAATAGCAAATCAATTTAAGACATTGAAAACACTGTCAAATGTATAGTTCATCACATCACTACAGTTTAAGCTTTTATAGAGTCATACTTCATTAAAAATTGCTATTTTTCAACCTTAACTCACTCTGGTGTCTCAAACATTTACAGGGCAATCACTAAAAGCAGTAATAAACCGACCCCCGTCACTTGTGAATATTGCATCATTTACATAAGATGTATGACCACGAAATTCCTTCAATGTTTTGCCAGATTTGAGCCCATGTATTCTCTTCAACTCAAAGTTGGATTAAATACTCCAGGATATATCTTGTAGTACTGTCAAATGATGTGCTCAAAAGCTGACTGCCATCACGAGAAAAGGAAAGACTTGTGACACTCTGACCTGACTAAAAATATTGAAATGCATAGCCTGGCACTGTGAGATGCAAAACATGATTCTAAAATCTAACAAAACAGATTGCTAGATCTGAGAAAAGCCTGCAATAACATCAAGACATAGAGCTGTCCTTCAGCTTATGCAACTTTCTGGTGTCTTCTTCCACAAAGACATTTCTTGCTGTGAAATAAGGCTGTATCTCTTCTTTGACAGTATTAGGAATTTTGGACAGTTTTCTTGTCTTCCTATTCATCATTACCCGGGCACTAGTAGCTCTTTCCTATATGCCATACCTTAATTTTCCCATCTTGTGAACCAGAAGCCAGCATCTCTGAATCTCGACTGAAGTCAACGCAGAGGATAGCATCATCATGCATCATGAAGGAATCATTAGCTTGATACTGAAGATCTTTCTTAAGCTTTCCACTGATGTAGTCCCAGGCCTCTATGAATCGATCAACTAAGCATGAAACAAGGTATCGACCATCTGGAGAGAAGCGAGCACATTTTGGGTGGCTTTGTTTCCCAAATTTAATCGTATGTCCCAGCGTTGTTGGATACATTTCCTCCTCATCTGCCTTCACTGCAGCCGTGCCCCTGAAGAGGTCAAACTATGTACCTGGAGGGAGTAATCCTTGATATTGATGCCACTTCAAAGATTGACCAATCAAGGCCATTAGTCTGGAAGGCAGCACAACAGTTACTTCTGAAGCCAAATCTTGAACTTTTTTGTGGCAGGCTCCTTTATTTTGATGACTCATGATAAGCCTCACGAGGATAAAAATATGTGCGAACTAAAAGGTGTTCTAGTTGTAGATAGCGCTCAGGCTGCTCCCTGTCATGATGGACAACGTTCAAGCTAACAATGACCACGATCCCCTCACGAATTGAAAACACATGTTCTCATAATGATTCCTGAATCCACACGTAGCAAAAACCCTCAAATCATGCGATCAGTCAGTCCAGATTTGAAACCATGAAAAATTTGGCTGAAAAATTGGAGAAATTTAGAGTTGCAATATTCGTGTAGCACTCCTTTGTTATTTTTTCAGACTTGTGCTACAAGAATAAAATTAACTCTATTTTGGCGTTGTTTTACAACTTTTTGACATTTTGCATGGAGTTTGAGTGATGTTAGGATGATGAATAAGCTTCTAATATGATTTGTAAGTCCATTATTCAATATGATGAGCATTTAGACACCCCTCAATAATGTAAAAGATCAAAAATAGAGTAAAAATATAAAGGCCAAATTCAAAAAAAATCTCATAACAACCAAAAATTCCCTTAAAAGAAGCAAAAAAGAAACTAAAGCAAATGAGTAACTTGGAATAAAATGCAAATCAAACAAAAATTGAAGAAACAAATTACTAACTTAACATCTGGCTCTGGCTGGGTGATGAAGTTCCCCCTTGCGAGGCTTCAAGAACCTGTACACCAGTGCCTTTTGTCTGCTACCCTACCTACTTGTCTGCAAAACTTCCATTGGGCTATGGAGTCTTTACTCAATCCTTCACACACTGATATATACAATGAAAATCAAATCTTTTTCTCTGAGGAACCTTCCATCTACTGAATCAAATCAAAATCCCATTTCCAATGTAACCAAGAAAAAATTTGATCAAACCACAAAAACTTGTTTCCAACTCCATATATATATATAATCAGAAATATTGGAAAACATGAAAAACAGATATTTAATAACTTATACCCACTTTCATCAAATAGTGTCTCTGAAATAACAGATTTATAACCTGGTATTGACTCTAAATAATCTGCTACTGGATCATAAAAACTTCCACAAGTTACCTCTTCCCGCTCTATGAAAAAGACAAGCTGTCCATAAGAATATTTTGTTCCATGAATATGAATCAGGCATTGGCGAAAAAGGACATCAGGATTAGCCTGAATTTGCTCTGTAAATTTTTGAATAGTATCACCAATAATGTCAACACTTTGAACCTCCTTTTCCACACTGTCTTCAAATAAATAACTATCAAGCATTGGCTTTTGTTGTTCAAGGATAATAGAATGAATGCATTCTTGAATCTGCTGATTAGATTGTGACATATCACACACCTCACAGATTTTTGGGTCTTTCTTTTCAATTTCAACATCATATTTATTAAAAAGTAGAGCATCTTCATAATGATTTTGAACAGAAGATCTATCACAACTATGAATATGAGTAACTTCTGAAAAAATGTGAACAACTTGGCCTTCATTGAATTTAGTATCAAAACCAAAAGGAATAGAATCTAATTCATCACAAAATTCTTGTCTTGGAACCCTAATCTCTTCATCATAACAAGGAGCATTCTGAGAAATTTTGAATGATGATGCTAAAGGTTCATCTTTTCCTTCAATACAAAGCTGAACTTTAACACAATAAGGATTTTCAATAGTTTGTTGAACTAGAGATTGATCTTCAAAAGGATTTGCATTCAAACTGTTATTAAGGCTGTTGAAATCATTATGAGAATGTTCCAAACTATCTCTATTGATCTCATCAATTGAATAATCCTCAAACTGACCTAAAAAAACAACTTGATTATCAAAATGATCATGGCATTCTTCCTTTACTGTAGTATCTAAAAATGTTACCTTTTCATCTTCAACAAATTCTGAAACTTCAACTTCTTCATGACATGTTTTGAACCCTTGATTGTACTCATCATCATGGTTTTTAAATCAGAAATTATATGATAAACATCATCCTGCTCACAACAATCTTTTAAAAAGAGTTTAGCTGAAAACAGATACTTACAATGTTTCCGAAAGCATGTGTGGAATTCTTTCAATGAGGAAATGCTAGTAGCGGGAAGAGAAAAATACCAATCTCGTGCATCTTGTTCAAGTGAATACATGAACATCTTCATGCTGGATATTTAACTGAACCATACATTGATGAAATTTGATGAGGTGATCTAAAGGATTATCCTCTTTGCTTTCTCTAAACCGTGGAAGACAATCTCCCCAAACATCCATAATAGGTACTGGATTTGGAAAACTTGGAATATCAGAAAAATTGAAAGGTGCAAACCTTCGAGCTAGAATAGCTTCCATGGACATTGGCCTCTGCATCTTGAAATAGTGGAGTCGCCAATCAATTTGTCAAGACAAATTTTATTTTTTCTCCTCAGACAGAGAAAGGGGTGACAGTAGTTGAAAATAATTAGGGATGCATAAAGCTGGGGATAACTGAAACTTTCTAATTCTTCCAGCTCCTCTAGTAGCCGTTGTGTCAAATTTTGGTGAAAATAGCCTTATAAAATGCTGGTTTAAGTCCACCTCATAAAACCAGTAAAACTGATAAGTATCCCAGGGAATATATGTCTTCAACTTCGTCCCCGGCAACGACGCCAAAGATGTTTGTGCCAAAAATTGTTTCCAAGGCCAGAGAAACAAGCCAACACAATCTCAAATAAAACTCAATAAAATAAAGTAGGTTTTAGGTTTTTGAAAGGTTTTGTGGTTGTAAAGTTTGGTAAGCAATTAGGGAATACATTCATGAATTAAACAGGAACTGAATCATAAACAAAAGAGGACAAAGATGCATAATATATAAAACAAGATCCAACAGAACACAGTATTGAGGTTCATTCATAAAAGACAAGCATCACCAGCATATACACATAAACCAGCAATGAATATATCAATTAAGAAACTAAACAAGCTGAACAATGAATCCAACATAGAAACTGAAAGGTTCAAAGTGTCATATATCTCATAATTTCATCATCAAATGCATACAAGAGTTTTATACTTAACTCATGAACAAGTCTGAAGACCAACTGAATCTGAAAACCTCCCGAAAACTCCCAAAAATCAAACCCTTCTTCAGTCCCTTTGTCCCTCTTTTATAATTACAAATAATTAGTTCTATCTCCCCTTCATTAGGTCTAAATTGAAACTACCCAACAGTTACATTAACTAACTAACTCAACTAATTGACTAAAAATAGCAAATCGGATTCCTGGCAAATATGGCGAATTTCTTGAAAATAGGTGTCAAAGAAGCTTCCATATCTCTCAATTGGTGACAACTGTGTAAAAAATGAGAGATTTTTTTGTAAATGGGTCCATGATGGAAAAAAACCTCTTTTGGTTTTTAAAAATTCATCTCCAATAAATCAGAATTTGCCCCGCAAAATGAACACTAAATCAGGAAAATATTAAATATTTAAAATCCCTGAAAAATAGGCTGCAAAGATTTAACTAAATATTTCAAACCTTGACATATGTTATAAAAATGAGAGAGGTTTTTGTATATGGGTATATTATGAATTAAAACCTCTTTTCTTTTTCAAAAATTCCTCTCCATAAGCTCATGGTTTTCATTTGACTTCAATAACTCAAAACAGGAAAAATAGAGTAGAATCATTAGAGGAAATTTCAACTCAAAATGGGCCTCCTAAAAAGAATTAATAAAATAATAGTTAAAATAACAAAATAATATTTATTAATTTTGTAGGAAGGAAAGAAAAAAACTACTTTTTGTTTGTATTTTTGACATATCTCCCCATGCTTTTACTCAAATTTTGATCGAGAGAGCTCGTAGGATGCAGAATTAAATTCCACATCCAACGAGTACCCACTCGGCATACTTTTGACGGACCCTACTACCCCAAAAACAAGAAATACCCGAAAAAACATGATGATGATGTCATCATCACATTTTTTCAGGTATTTCTTATTTTTGGGGTAGCGGGGTCCGTCAAAAGTATGCCTAGTGGGTACTCATTGGATGCGAAATTTAATTCCGCATCCAACGAGCTCTCCCGATCGAAATTTGAGTAAAAAAACAGGGAGATATGTTGAAAATACAAACAAAAAAAGTAGTTTTTTTTATGATACCTATCCCCAAATTTATATTAAAAAAGTGTTTAAGACCTATACAGTATTTCAAATTTAAAGAAATTTCATTGGCTAACACATGATGACATGGAATTTGAATCAAAGTTAAAAGGCCCATTTTGAGTTGAAATTTCCTCTAATGTTTGTTTCTACTGCCTCCTTTTTTCATGTCAGCTATCCTTCTTGAGATCTCAGCATCCTCTTTACAATTTTGATAATTGAATATTCATCATGAGAATATATGTATTCAGAAATATTCCTCACTTACCTGTTCCCAACTGCATTCTGATTCAGAAGAAGTTTCCCCTGAAGTATTTTCAAACTCATTTTGAGAATATATAAATTTATACTTGTTGAAGCTTTCAACCTTTGAGCTATTGTCAAGGAGAATGCTACTAGTTTGACCCAGGGTATCCATGAAAAAATTTCTTTCTTTACAACCTAGCATCTCAATTTATACTCTTGAAGATAAAACTTCATCTAGATCCTCCACATGTACATACTTTCTTTTTCAGTATGAAAATTGTTGGCCAAAGAAGAAGAAATGCTTCCAGTTCTAATTGATGGAAGTAAATACTTGACCTCATCATCTGAAGGATTCCATGTATTACTGATTGATGTACCCATGAATATTTAACTTGAAAAATCACATCGACCAACACTTTTACTGCTTTTCAATTGATTCCCTTTCGACGAAAAGCTTCCACTCTCACACTGTTGTAATGTGCAGGGAGTTCTCTGCTTTCCACACCAATTATCATAACCATGAGCATAATTGGCCTCAAAACTTACTGATCCGAGATCACATGGAAGTGGTTTGTCATGGTTCTTTAACAGTGAATTAGCCTCTGGATCTAGAAGTGAACTTCGATCAGTGTATTGCCATTGTCCTTCACTAGAATCAATTCGAAGGTCCATATTCAACTTGTCAATTAAAATATCTGATTCATCCATTGGTTTCTTCTCCAAAACATTATTGACTAGAGGCTTGGATGCATCTAGTTTATTCAAATCAAAGTTACTACCATGTTCTTCTAAAATTCCCAATTTAGTTAGTATACCCTCCATTTTCTCAATATCTTTACTTGCATGTGGTTTCCATAGATTTTGATCAGAAATGATAAGGCTATTATTTAGAATAGCTGCTGCTTGATTTTTATCCATTGAAAGAAGCATGCCTCCATGCTTCTGAATTATTCCACTTGCATCTGTCTCCATTACATTAACCATGACTCGATTTAAATTTAAATCAGCCAGCCCATTTTTCTCCTTCAAAGTTTATATGGCAGTATGGTCCAAGTCATTTCCTTTTATATCCAAATTCACAGGCAGACAATTCCCATAATTTATAACTTCTTTGTTTGCAGGAGTTTGACTCTCTATATTTCCAAATTCCAATGTACCTCTGTTTCTCTTCTTTAGCTTCTTGCTGCTTCTATTTTCTTCCAAAAGCAGTAAGCTTCAATACCTAACAACATTAGGTCTCCTTACAACCTCAAATATTCGGCTCCTTTTTTGCATTACTTGCCAACAGCAAATCAATTTAAGTCATTCAAAACACTGTCAAATGTATAGTTCATCACATCACTGTTGATGTATATGTAACTTCGGAATGTATTCTTCTATGTATCTTATGTATTGTTACCCGATGTTTATTCTGGGATGTTTCTATTATGTATTTGAGTCATGTGGTTATTCCCCGATGTTCCGATCGGGAGGATTAATAATGTAATCAAGTCATGTCAAGTCATTAGGTAAGTCCCCACAGTTTTGGGTCACTTGGGTTATTATACACTAATTAAGGTGTAGGCTCAAGTAATTAATTCTAAGTTAAGCCTACATGGTTGAGTGCACTTCAAGTCAACGGAAGAACATAAATAGAGAGTGAGAGTCTCTCTATTTATCACTTGTGAATTACATCACTTGCTCTCTCATGTGTGGCACATTTTTGGAGAAGGAAATTCTTGGGCTTGACAGAAGACAGAACGCTGCTGTTGTGTTGGGAGGTCATCTTACTATTTTGGGATCACATCTTGTGGTGATACTATCTTAGAGAAAGTTGAGGGGTTTTATCCATTTATGGTTTCCCCTCCTAAAATCTCTGTGTCTCTTGTCTCTTGTGATGTGCTTATGTGATTGATGTGCTTGTTATTCTCTCAGTGAAAAGATCTTATCATAATGCTAGCTTAAATATTGAAAAACTAACATGATATCAGAGCTAACCTGAGAAGAAGACATTGTGCAGCTACAGAAACTAGGGCTTCCTATTTTGTGGATCTTCCTCCATAGATTTTCAGCAAAAGTATGCTAAGATGACTCTCCATTAAATGGTGCATCTTTCTGTCGATGCGGAATTCAATTTCAAGCATTTTCAGTTTCGATGTGGAAATTAGGGCTTTCTACAGAAGAGGAATTTTTGAGTGAGACTAGCATAGGGTTGTTCTCCTCATCAAAACCGAAATTTAGAGACCTGGATCAATAAATTTGGTTGGGTGAAACTCTAGGAAAGTCAAACCCTAGTTTGACCCTAAGCTAGGAGAAACCCTAAATACTAAAACTGCTAAGTTTTGGTACAGTCGCTATATTCCGAGATTGGAGAAGTCTCAAAAGCTGAAAATTGTAGGGCTGAAGATAAACTCCTGATGAACATTGTGTCCAAATTTCAGCCTCTGATTCACTATATTCTGGGAGATATGATCTCTCCAAGTTAGGGTTCCATCCTCTTCCAGAAATCATCCATAAATAGGACACCTGTGGAGATCTGCAATATGTTGGGCTACAGAGGTCCAAATGGAATTCCTAAAGATGTTCCATAAAGGGAACGGATTTTAATTTCTATGGTCCAAAGGTCAGACTCAGAAGATGAACCAGTGACACGTGGCATGCCGTACAACTTCGCTGTTCTGAACAGTCCAGTATCAGGTCACCTTGGGAAAATGATCATAAATCCCAAATGGGGAAACCAATTCTACTGAAACCTATAGTGTTGGATCAGGGACATGCAATTTTAACTCAGTGA
>LPNX010526203.1:283789-339246 GCA_001517045.1 Pseudotsuga menziesii | reverse complement strand
ACTCAGTTAATATAATTTTGTGTTACAGCTCCATATTCAGTCTCCATTGTTGATAATTTGCATGATCAATTGTTAATTGCTGTGAGTGAAACTAATCTAATGCAGGCCTGAATTTCTACACAGCTGAAGTAGAGTATGTCGTAACTTGTTCAGCTAGTTGTGAGGTAGTATGGCTGTGGAAGCTACTGTCTTATATATTTGATCTCCAGTTAGATGCTACTTGTATACATTGTGACAACTAGAGTTGTGTGAAGTTGTCAGAGAATCCAGTGTTCCATGACAAGTCGAAGCATATCAAGATCAAGTATCACTATATCATGGATATGGTGTAGAGAGCAGTTGTGAAGCTCCTGTATGCTGTGACGAAGGAACATATAGCTGATGTATTGACGAAGACATTGGCGAGGCTGAAGTTCGAGTACTTCAGAGAGAGACTTGGTGTTCTCCAGATCAAGGCTTCCTCCCAGAGACAGTGATGTGTCCCAAAGCCATTCTGACGAGGAGGTCGGATGTAAGGTCTGAGCCATTCTGTCATGGTGAGAGGATTCAGTTCCTTCCATGTCAGATATGAGTGCTAGAGATCCAAAGCCATTCTGACAAGCAGGTCAGATGTAAGGGCTGAGCCATTCCGTCATGGTGAGAGGATTGGTTCCTTCCATGACTGATATGAGTGCTGATATTGAGAGCCATTCTGACGAGTAGGTCAGATGTAAGGGCTGTGCCATTCTGTTCATGGCTAAAGGATTTAGTTCCTTCCATGTCAGATGTAAGTGCAGAAATATCTCTTCATTGTGGTTGAGAGTCTTCCATCATTGGGTGGGATTGTGCCATTCTGACGAGCAAGTCAGATGTAAGGGCAGAGCCATTTTGTTCATGGCTAAAGGATTTAGTTCCTTCCATGTAAGATATAAGTGCAGAAATCTCTCCTCATTGTGGGTGAGAGTCTTCCATCATTGGATGGGATTGTGCCATTCTGACGAGCAGGTCAGATGTAAGGGCAGAGCCATTCTGTTCATGGCTAAAGGATTTAGTTCCTTCCATGTCAGATGTGAGTGCTGGCCATTGTGTCGAGTAGTACATATGTAAGGGCAACTGCCATTCTCTAGGAGAATGGAGGCGCATGGTCAGTTACCAGGTAGCTCAGTTAAGGAGGACTGGGGGCCATTCTGATATGATTGTTGGGATGTGTTCCCCTCATGATCAGATATGAGTGCATGCCCTTCCATCATTGTGAGCAGGATGTGTTCCCGCCTGGATGGATGTAAATGCTGAGCCTTGTCGCAGATGATAGTAGGTGTGTCCTATCATGCTGGTGACTGTAAATGCTGTGCCATTTCACAGATGATAGTAGGTGTGTCCTATCATGCTAGTGACTGTAAGTGCAGTGCCTTTTCACAAATGGTAGTAGCTGTGTCCTACCATGCTGGTGATTGTAAGTGCAGAGCCTTTTCACAGATGGTAGTAGGTGTGTCCTACCATGCTGGTGATTGTAAGTGCTGAGCCTTTCCACAGATGGTAGTAGGTGTGTCCTACCATGCTGGTGGATGTGAGCGCTGTTCCTTTCCACAGATGATAGTAGGTGTGTCCTACCATGCTGGTGGTTGTAAGTGCTGAGCCATTTCACAGATGATAGTAGGTGTGTCCTATCATGCTGGTGAATGTGAGTGCTGGGCCTTTCTGATGGGATTGTAGTTTACTACATGATCAGATGTGAGTGCTGGGCATGCCTTTCTAACGAGCAGGTCAGATGTAAGTGGTCGGCGAAGACCTACATGAGAGTAGGCCTACAACCAGCATGAAAAAAGGTTGGCTCTGTAGAACTTCCTATGACGAGATAGTATACACATGATGATGACCAGCGAAGATCTAGATCGATCTATGATCCAGATCCAGTTATGATGACTCCGAGAGATCTATATCAAGTGATGATCCAGATCCAGCAGTGATGATCCAGATCGAGTGATGGTCCAGATCCAGTCCAGTGATGTTGATCAAGATCGAGTGATGATCTAGATCTAGTGATGCCATTCTTTGATGTTGATCCAGATCGAGAGATGATCCAGATGAAGATGAATTGAAGACGAAGATGACTTGAAGATGAAGATGAATTGAAGACAAAGATGATCCAGTTGATGCAGAGAAGAAGACCAGTGCTGAAAATTGTGTCGAAAGAATACCTTCCTAGTTAAGAGGGAGTGTTGATGTATATGTAACTTTGGAATGTATTCTTCTATGTATATTATGTATTGTTACCCGATGTTTATTTCGGGATGTTTCTATTATCTATTTGAGTCATGTGGTTATGCCACGATGTTCTGATCGGGAGGATTAATAATGTAATCAAGTCATGTCAATTCATTAGGGAAGTCCCCACAGTTTTGGGGCACTTGGGTTATTATTCACTAATTAAGGTGTAGGCTCAAGTAATTAATTATAAGTTAAGCCTACATGGTTGAGTGCACTTCAAGTCAACGGAAGAATATAAATAGAGAGTGAGAGTCTCTCTATTTATCACTTGTGAATTACATCACTTGCTCTCTCATGTGTGGCGCATTTTTGGAGAAGGAAATTCTTGGGCTTGACAGAAGACAGAAGGCTATTGTTGTGTTGGGAGGTCATCTTATTGTTTTGGGATCACATCTTATGGTGATACTATCTTAGAGGAAGTTGAGGGGTTTTCTCCATTTATGGTTTCCCCTCCTAAAATCTTTGTGTCTCTTGTCTCTTGTGATGTGCTTATGTGATTGCTGTGCTTGTTATTCTCTTAGTGAAAAGATCTTATCATAATGCTAGCTTAAATATTGAAAAACTAACAATCACTACACTTTAATCTTTTACAGAGTCATACTTCATTAAAAATTGCTATTTTTCAACCTGAACTCACTCTGGCATCTCAAACATTTACAGGGCAATCACTAAAAGCAGTAATAAACCAACCCCCGTCACTTGTGAATATTGCATCATTTACATAAGATGTATGACCATGAAATTCCTTCAATGTTTTTCCAGATTTGAGCCCATGTATTCTCTTCAGCTCAAAGTTGGATTAAATACTCCAGGATATATCTTACAGTACTATCAAATGATGTGTTCAAAAGCTGACTGCCATCACGAGAAAAGGAAAGACTTGTGACACTCTGACCTGACTAAAAATATTGAAATGCAAAGCCTGGCGCTGTGAGATGCAAAACATGATTCTAAAATCTAACAAAACAAATTGCTAGATCTGAGCAAAGCCTGCAATAACATCAAGACATAGAGCCATCCTTCAGCTTATGCAACTTTTTTGTGTCTTCTGCCACAAAGACATTTCTTGCTGTGAAATAAGGTTGTATCTCTTCTTTGACAGTAATAGGAATTTTGGACAGTTTTCTTGTCTTCCTATTCATCATTACCCAGGTACTAGTAGCTCTTTCGTATACGCCATACCTTAATTTTCCCATCTTGTGAACCAGAGGCCAGCATCTTTGAATCTCGACTGAAGTAAATGCAGAGGACAGCATCATCATGCATCATGAAGGAATCATCAGCTTGATACTGAATATATTTCTTAAGCTTTCCACTGATGTAGTCCCAGGCCTCTATGAATCCATCAACTGAGCATGAAACAAGGTATCGTCCATCTGGAGAGAAGCGAGCACATTTTGGGTGGCTTTGTTTCCCAAATTTAATCGTATGTCCCAGCATTGTTGGATACATTTCTTCCTCATCTGCCTTCACTGCAGCCCTACCCCTGAAGAGGTCAAACTATGTACCTGGAGGGAGTAATCCTTGATGTTGTTGCCACTTCAAAGATTGACCAATCAAGGCCATTAGTCTGGAAGGTGGCACAACAGTTACTTCTGAAGCCAAAGCTTGAACTTATTTGTGACAGTCTCCTTTCTTTTGATGACTCATGATAAGCCTCACGAGGATCAAAATATGTGCGAACTAAAAGGTGTTCCAGTTGTAGATAATGCTCAGGATGCTCCCTATCATGATGGACAACGTTCAAGCTAATAATGACCACGATCCCCTCACGACTTGAAAACACATGTTCTCATAATGATTCCTGAATCCACACATAGCAAAAACCCTCAAATCATGCGATCAGTCAGTCCAGATTCGAAATCATGCAAAATTTGGCTGAAAAATCGGAGAAATTTAGAGTCGCGATATTCTTGTAGCCCTCCTTTGTTATTTTTTCAGACTTGCGCTACAAGAATAAAATTAATCTATTTTGGCGCTGTTTTACAAATTTTTGACATTTTGCATGGATTTTAAATGATGTTAGGATGATGAATAAGCTTCTAATATGATTTGTAAGTCCATTATTCAATATGATGACCCTTTAGAGACCCCTCAATAATGTAAACGATAAAAAATAGAGTAAAAATATAAAGGCCAAATTCAAAAAATTTCTCATAACAACCAAAAATTCCCTTAAAAGAAGCAAAAAAACAAACTAAAGCAAATGAGTAACTTGGAATAAAATGCAAATCAAACAAAAATTGAAGAAACAAATTACTTACTTAACACCATGAACCAATTATTCCATATAAATACTAGTTTACCATGGCTATGGAGTTGTAGGAGCATTATATTGGCCCACTTTTGACAAGTAAAATGAAGCCCATGAAAAAGTTGATCACAAAAATAAATTGCATATTTTTTCAAATTTTTTGCTTAAAAATCCTACTCTAGATTTCTTAATGCATTCTAATGATATAGGATTGCCTATGGATTCACAGGGGAAACTTATCAAATATATTACTATTTCTTCTTTGGATTTAGGGTAAAATGATGGGTGAATTCTAGGATTTCATGCACATGCAAGATTGATGCTAGCATTGTTGGAAGAACACAAGCATAAGGAGGATCTATGGTTTTCTTAGTTGCTCCATTGATAAATTTTGGTGAAATTATGCTTCTATGGATTGAATGGTGGTTGTAATGCTACGTTTTCTCTGAATTAGGGCTTTTTACCAGCTTTTGTCAACTATTACATGTTATAAAGCATCCTCTTGAAGGAATTTTCTCTTGTTTGTCCTTACATCTATGAATTTTTCCCTAATTAGGATCCTCCAACAAACTCTAGAGGTAAATATAGTAGTATTTCATGTGTGAATATACACATTTGCATGATTAGTGTAGTGTTAGATTAGATCTGCATTTTTATAAACTAGAAAGCCTTAGAAATTTATAAAATTCAATAATCCGAAAATAACAACAATTTTCAAATTATAAGCCACCCTCAAATTTTGGTCTGCCTATTTAGCCCTAGATCGTCAAGTGCATTACCTATCTTCTTGTCTACATCCACGAACTTGAGATACAACCTTAAAAAACCAGTCAAAAGTCAGAGTTAGGGTTTCATACTTGACATGTTTCAGGGGTTGGGATAATTTGGCCTTGATAAAAGGTTACTTTATGCCTTACAATTACCCTATTTAATTGTTTAGTAGGGAAATTTAGGGACTCTGTCATTACTAATCAGTGTTAGTATCGTTTCTAGCCCTAAAACCTATCGAAAAGACCTGCAAAATCAACCAAGTTAGGGTCATATTTGAGTTATGGGGAAATCTCAACAATATAATTGAATTCTTCCTTCCAAAATTATTGTTTTTAGGCTAAGGAGTACTTGTATAAACCCTTAAAAGGATGGTTAACTCAGCTGGTAATTCATGTTGATATACCAATGTGTACAATGGGGTGAAAAGTTACAATGGAAACTGAAAATACCAATGTGTACCATGCCCAACTCACAACCTATAGGGATAAGCACAAATATAAACATAGGTTTACCACTACAAAATCAACCATTAAATTTGAACAAGTTATGAGATTAATAAACAAATTACAAAACTACTGGAGAAAGATAAACTGGGGCAGATAATAATACACTAATGCGGAATAATAGGGAAACAACGCTTCAGATACCATTTTCCTCACAAGTCTATCTATCTTTTTCTATCTTTTGACCTTTCATATTCCCATCAAACTCAAATTCCTATCAAAATTCTTGTAATGAAATGCCTACATTTAATTTTGTTGTCCTAGCTATATGGTATTGGTAAAGTATTACCAAGGGGCCATTTATAATGATAAATCAAAATATTTAAGGTAATTGTTTAGATCAGATATAACAAAGTTCTTCTCTATGTATGGTAATCATCATCATCAACTAAATGTATGTGTGTGCACATGCATAAATACCCAATACACAGCTCAATCAAACAAAAGAAAACATATTTATACCTTGATTTCTGGATCTTCACACTGTCTTCTTATGCTTTACCTTCCAAAACATCATTCAACATACTCCATTTTTTTTCCTGTTGCAATAGTTTCATGTTAGGACCCATCAAATATATTTATGTCTGTTTATGAAAAAAAAAGTCTAAATAAATACAATTCTATTACAATGTAAATTACAACACTATTCAACTATTCAAGTAAATTAATTGTTAAGAATATATCACCTGATAAAATATGGATAACCAAAAATACTATGTATATAAGGCCATCAATCTAATCAAAACTCCATTTCTTGCCTCTTAACTATGGAAATGTTTCTCAACGCTATCTGTAACAAGTTCCAATGGAGGAGTCAAATAGCAATAGTGAAAATTACTTAGTAAAAATATAGAAATAGATGTTTTTTAATGTATTGTTCCTTACCATTCATTGAGCGCCTCTCTGTTTCTAGAATAATTTAATATTCTCTACAAAACAGGACCAACCAAGTCAAGGTGGAAGCTCTTATGCCGCCCCCACATCACTCTCAAATCCCCAAACCCAATGCCTATACTTGCAAATAACAATTTATTTCACTATTTCACAATGCAAATAACAATGCATCTACAATGCAAATTATTTCACTCAATAGTTGAAAGATGATTTCATTAAATAATTCTTTAAAACATTCATTAAAGCATTCAATCATTCAACACCTAGAAAAACCATTTATTAAACCATTCATTAACTCATTCATTAAAACATTAATTTAGTCAATGGCAGAAAACAAATATTAGTAAACAATTCAGTAAAGAATTCATTCAAGAAACAGAGGAAAAAAGCATTAATTTTTTTTTATAAATAAGAATTACTCAAAATTTATATAGTCGCTTCCTTTTTACTTTTATTCTATTTAAATACTTAGTTAGAGTCACATCTTTAGGAATCTGATCATCGGTATCACTACTAGTCTACTCACAAGGTTGAACTTTAGGCAAGGGACAATGAATTTCTACAATAATGTCAAAATATTTCATTAATATATTTATATTTTGTTAAATATGAGTAATTCATTTAAAAAACACTACAAATATGTGTTTTTACGTACCATGTGCACATCAACATGTTCAACATTATCTCATACTGCCCCAACCTGTTCCATGTTATGATCTGTAGCTACATGCTCTATAGTTGAATTGTGTAGAATTATAATTAATGTTCATCATCTGCAATGGTCTATAAAAAATAGTAGCACATTAATAAATTCATTACCAGGATGACAAGCATGATATTTATTTGGTTGGTCATGTACTACATCATTGACATGAACGGGATCATTACTTTCCTGCACAAAAAGGAATAAATAATTTACGTTAGTTTATTTATAAGGAACAAATTGCATGAGCATTAATAAATTATCATTAAAATATACAGTTTTCACATACCTGGGCACCATATGGATCAGCAGAAGATCGTGTAGTATTCACAAATAAGGTTCTCTAGTGTTCAACAAGGGCGTCAAAGCCATGTTTGAAGCCAAGCTTCATGTAATATACACTGGGCAATTCTTTGAACCAGTTGGCCTTCATATTTCCATGATGTCATTAATTTTAAAGCCTTTTGTCAGAACAAAACAAAAATAATAATCTATATGATATTTGGTTGTGGATTCGGGTTTTGCGATACTTACATATCGGGCCTCCAAGTTCGAGGAACCACCAAGCCCAAGCTTGTGCTCGTCAATTTTTTCATTTCTTTCCTTTGTGGCCTTATATGTGTCTGAGAGCCTAACTAAGTTTTTAAATACATTAGTCGATGTACCAAAGTTGATATAAAAACTAGTAATAATAAGGATTACCACTACATTTTGGAATGTATTGCATACCTCCCCGTTCCACCTAGTGGTATCTTTCCTGATTTTCTCAGGCCCTTCTCTTTTCCATCTTCCACCAGGGCTTTCCACTCCATATATGGAATCATTGGAGGGTGCTCATTCCTAGGGTTCTTTTCTAGGTGAACCCTATATTGGTCTATGATAATATTTAGATGTTTTCCAGCCTTCTGTAGTACCTTCGATGTATCAAAGGTATCTTTTCCGAATAGAATAACCAAGTGATTAGTCAGATCATCCTTTAAAGCTTTTGGTTGCTTGTTCCACATTGTGTGGATGGTCGGCCCAAAGATCTCCAAGGCCAAATAATTCATGTGTTTATAAAATATATCATTTCATACAAAACATTATTGCCATCATTAGTCAACATTAGAAAATATTAACGGTATATTAGACACAAATTATAAAAAATAAATTGAACAATCTATAATGACCTGGAATCCTCTCTATCTTTATTGGAACTAGTTCTTCATTCACCAAAAATGTACACTTTATTGAACGAGTGCTAGTCACACAAGAAGATCCAGGAAATGCTTCCATATCTCTATCTAGCCCTGCATCCACCCCTTCTTCTACACCATCTATTGTGGGTGGGGAAACATCGGCTGCATCCTTCACTGCCCTCGGCAGTGTCATAGACCGTGTTGTTGATCATTCAGTGAAAAATATGGGAGCAGTATGTGGTGTATGTGGAGTGGTTTGGTCACTAGGACCAACATTGCCTTGACCACCGCTGATAATATCCATAATGCGATGTAAATTAAACCCATTGTATTATAAGTTCAACAACATATAAAATCAAATATTATAAATTTTTTATAAATTAATTTACATTTTTATTCAATAAATTACGTCCACTTGTTTACATTGCTGTAACAACAACTGAATCCTTTGTTCGAGCCCTTCTGTTAGTGGAACTGCCAATGTCAAATAAATCAATTCCTCATTTTATTTTTCCCTTGTCCTCTGTAGCACCCTCAACGAGTCTGTAGTCTCTCTAAATTCACTATCTCTCATCAACCGAGAGACCTCATTCTGTAAAGAGTTTTGAGACGTCGTTTGATAAACAGAATCCCATGTCTACAATTGAAATATAAAAAAATATTTTTAGTCTTTGAAAATATAGTGTGCGCAAATAATTATATTAGGGATTACATCTAGGATTACCTGATGCCTAACTGAGGTCATGGTCTGATCAATAGATGGGGATTTACCTCGATCAACCACCTGCAAAAAAAGTAGAGAACATTATCACAATGAACGCAATATGTATAAGCTAATAAATACAGAAAAAAACAAAAATAAACACTATGATACATTTTTATATGTGTACATTTTTGAAGTATTTAGAATGTGGAATTACATTTAGGTTAAATGGTTGCCTCGAGTCTCTAGTCATCTGATCAACAGATGGGGAGTTTCCCCGGTCAATCTGGAAAAAAAGGTAGACAACATTACCATCATGAATGCAACCATAAAAATGAAAGAATACATAACAAAATAAACATAATGCGTCACGATAGACATGTTTATGATTTTAATGTATTTGAAATGGAGAATTGCATTCATGTTTGGTTGTTGCCCTGATGTTTTAGTCAGCTGATCAATAGCCAGTTGGCTTCCATGATCAACACTCTGCATGGAAAATCGATAATATTATATAAACAAACCTAATATACTAATGAAAATACATAACAACGTATCTGTATGTCCAACCTAAATTTAATATTACATTGGCAATATCGATGTATACCTACTACCTTGACTCAGGTCGACAAACATCTACGGAGATGGAGGTGCCCCTGAGACAACCCTGCATCAAAAACATACTAAAAGTTACATAAGGAAACATGAAAAGTAGATAATTTCAATTATATGCTAACAAAAACTACTATAGACGTTAAAATAATTAACAAAAGGGTGGTTAAATTGTTTGTTGTACCACAACCATACTGACATTGTTTGTATCTACACGATTCAAATTGTAATCAATAAGCAGTTCTTCACCAATAGCTATTGATTTAATTGCACATACAAAGACACGGTTTCCTTCATGCGACTCGAATATGCAGTTGGGTTGCTTTAATGTAGACCCTGGTTGTGTATTGTTTATAAACCCCACAATATTACCAGTTGTTTTTGGCCTTCCGTCCATGTACATTATTGCTCCTTTATTTTGAGCTTTGTCTTTCAGTTGTATATAATTCGCTGACAACCCATATCTATGCATACTTTGTGTATATTGGACTAGGCGCATCCAATCACTATAGTTATAACAGGGTCCAACATACTCCATCAATTATGTACATCTACCTTATCTAACCTTTATGTTGTCCATGCAAAACAAACCCAATCCATGCAATGAGGATGGTGCAATTCTATATATCCTCTCATTCACACAAAAATTAGTGTTTATTTTAGGAAGATCGCTAGGAATCCATTGTTTCACTAGTTGTTGGTACCTTAATGGCACGTCAATGTCTCCCACTGTCTCATCATCATAGGAACATGGCCCCTCCTTGGAGAAAAAAGTTCATGCGTTTATCAAATTTTCTTCTGATCTTATGACATCTAGTTGATCTAGCCCGTGTAGACCTACTGGATGTCTCACTTTCCTCTAGCCTTCCCAAACTCCCTTCTCTGGAGGAAGATAGGTCTGACAAATACCTGTTTGGTTCTACCTAAACCGTGGCCAAAAAAAAATTTGGCATAAGCATAGCAAAAAAACGTGGAAAGAATTATAAGAAAAAGAACTTGCAAAGACTTGCAAGCCAATAAATTGTTAAAGAAAAAGCTTGTCAAGAATGATTTTGGTTAATAGGTGTGGGAATTTGGTAGCCCTAAAAATTCTAACGTATGCCCCTCTTTTGGCTACATACAAGTCTCCATTCTAACTTATTGCTTGCATTTCCTTTTGCTAACATGAATTGGGTAGGATTCATAAGCTTCATATGTATGCTTGTGGCCATTGTACTTTAGCCTTTCAATGTTGTCAAGCTTGAGACGATATTTTATGCATATGCATCACATCTAACACTGCAATTTATGCCAATATATGTCTATACAAAACCTAGAGGTTCTCCTTCAAAGAACATATCTCCTTTAAGTGGTTTTTAGTTTTCACATGAATGATTTTGTGATGTTGTAGATGATTATCCATTTTACCTAATATGTTTTATGATTTTTTCCATGTTTTATAGGGTGCACATACTTGTTGTTGATGGCTTCTTTTGCTTGAAAGTTGAACTGCCTAAAAGTGCATAGATCTCATCTATGACCCTTTAAGAGTCATAATAACAACTATTGTTATAGGATTTTATTGTCCAAATGAAACACCAAAACCATACTTATCGTTTAATATTTGTGTAGGGATGTTTTTTTGATCTCTTCCATAATTTATGATACTAATGGTATTGTATGCAAAAATTTATGTATGCCCTAAGAAATATTAGGTATGCCCCTCTTTTAGTTACATACGATTCTCCATTCTCACTTATTTCTTACATTTCCTTTTCCTAACATTGCCTTTTCCTTTTACTGGCCTAACCCATTTTGCAGATTTAATCAAGTGTTTTTCTACCGAGGTGGCTGAGTCAACCGAGTTGACCCCCAACCGAGATAACTCAGCCTTTGAAATGATTGGAGTGACAATTTTGGTACTGAACCAAGAAAATCAGGGTATGACTGAATGGATCAGTAAAAAAATGGTCAATTCATCCCAATCCGTACTAAATTGACCAAGTGAATGTGGGAATGCAAAGGCCACACACATGACACTTCAATTCAAAAAAAAAAATTAACCTAGAAATATAAACATCTAGACTCTAAAACTACTTCATTATCAAGTCAATTAGGTTTGTAGGATTCCTATACATCATAAAACTATTTGGAGTAAAACAAAACTTGCTTTGTAGGCCCTAGATGCCACCCATGTGCACAATAGTCAATCTATAAAGCAGCCCCCAAATGCAAATCGTTCTTCACAAAATAGGGCATGAAACATGTCAACAACCTT
This sequence comes from Pseudotsuga menziesii, assembly GCA_001517045.1. Lineage (NCBI taxonomy): Eukaryota > Viridiplantae > Streptophyta > Pinopsida > Pinales > Pinaceae > Pseudotsuga > Pseudotsuga menziesii. The sequence continues at coordinate 327,124 of LPNX010526203.1, read as the reverse complement.
CCAAGTGGACCAGCTCAATGAGTAACCTCCAAGCATGTAATATCTCTCATGAAATGGTGTATAAAATAGTGTAAGAATGCTTCAAATGATCACCTTCTCCTTTGGTAGGGCTGAGCACTGCCCTTATGCATGTGTCTCCAAGGGTGAATGTTCCTCAAATAATGAGAGAAGGCCTTCCTCTAACAATAAACTAGTACACCAAGGTGAATTGGCCCTATTTAGGCCTTCCAGAACAAACTTGGTATTTTCAATGTCATACTAGGAGAAATATTGGGCAGCCCTATGGGAAAAAACAACTCTATAATCAAGTATGAGCATCAAAGGGACAAATCTTAGCACTTTACAAAAATGGACAAATAATGATGTTGAGTTCTTGGAGATCCTATAGAGTGGATGTTTTAACCTCTGTGCTACTCTGTAGAGTGGATTTTTTAACCTCTGTGCAAACCTGTGTATGAGTTTGAGCCAACATTTACATCCACTCTGCAATATCTCTAGAGAACTAAGATCAATATTTTTCCATTAATATAAAGGAGATGTACTAGAAGATTTTCCTGTACATGTTGAATTTATTGTTTAGTTGAACCTAAATGAGAAACAAAGTGGAGCACTACGCAAGCTACAACACTTTTAGTGCGCGTCAATGTGCACATACATCAAAGAGTCGTAGCTTGCTTAGTCTCCTCTCTGTTTCGTTCAACTTCTCCGTGAAATCAACAAGTCCTTGCAAATATTCTAGTACAATTCCTATAAAGTAATGGACAAAGAGCAGACATTTCCAGATCTGCTACTTGGCGTGTTCAGGAATGAAAAGAATGTTTTAAATACATTTATATCAGTCTGTAATATTTTTTGATTCTAAAACTGATGATGAAGAACAAACTTGGTATTTTCAATGTCACACTAGGAGCAATGTTGGACACTCATATGGGCATAAACAACTCTAGAATCAAGTATCAGCATCGAAGGGACAAATATGAGCACTTTGGGAGCATTCTGAAGGTCACAATAAACAATAAAGCATCTCAAATCGGCTATAATTAGGCCAACTTTCAGATCTGGGCACATTGCATCAATAAAAGATGATCATCAATGGCAATAGGAGGCGGTCTTTGCAACTATGGTTGTGAAAATGACAAATCTGTGGGTGAAAGCAACCCTAAAATGTCATTCATATGCCTTATAGCAACATTCGCATGAATTATGGGCAACAACAAACCTATTTGGTAGTAAAAAAGGGTATGAAGCAACCCTATTTCACCATCTTGGGCACTTACACACTTATCCATCACCGAACAGACATACCTCTAAATATGGGCCAAGTTGGAGGGTTAAAAGGCAGTTATGGGCATGAATAGCCCTATGAAAAGTGACAAACAATGGAAAAACTAGCTTTCAGAAAGCCATTGAATATGCTAATGCTTGGACTATAATAGACCACCATGGTTGGACACTAATGCAAACCCATGTATGAGTTTGATCAACATTTACATCCACTCTACAGGATCTCCAGAGAACTAACATCATTATTTTTCCATTAGTATAAAGGAGATGTATTAGAAAATTTTCCTATTCTTGTTGATTTTACTATTTAGTTGAACCTAAATGAGAAATAGAGAGGAGCTTGGTTAGTCTCCTCTCTATTTCGTTCAACTTCTTCGTGAAATCAAGAAGTCCTCGCAAATATTCTAGTACAATTCCTTTACAGTAATGGACAAATAATGATGTTGAGTTCTTGGAGATCCTATAGAGTGGATGTTTTAACCTTTGTGCTACTCTAAAGTGCATAATCCAGCACTTCAGAGGCATATTTCCCAGTGGTAACCTATAACAATTATATATATATATATATAATCCATGGTGGTGAAGAGCGGACATTTACAGATTTGCTACTTTGCACGTTCATGAATGAAAAGAATGTTTTAAATGCATTTATATCAGTCTGTAATATTTGCTGATTCTAAAGCTAACCAACTTTCTAAACCACAAAGGTCATCTTATCGTGTTAATTGTAAGAGGGACAAAAAAATATCAGACATGGTGAAAATTGACATAAAATGTTCAAATAAAAAATAGAGGACATCAAAATACCTAGTATTTGCTTCGAGACCCAAAGCATAAACCATAAGATTCATGATGGTCCATTAATGGCAAAGTATTACCTAACCCAATTTCCAGTCAACTAAGCACCTCATGGTTGAATCATGATATTGTAGTAGTCTGCATACACCCTTCACTTGAATGATGTTAGGATTGCCAAGAACTAACATCATTCAAGTGAAGGATGTATGCAGACTACTCCAGACATTATATCTCTACTCATTCGATTTACTACAAAGTGTTGTAGCTTGCTCAGTGCTCCTCTCTATTTATCATTTACGTTCAACTTCATCGTGAAATCAACAAGTCCAGGCGAATCTTCTAGTACAATGCATTTACAGTAATGGACAAATAATGATGTTGAATTCTTGGAGATCCTGTAGAGTGGATGTTTTAACCTCTTCAGTGCTACTCTGTAGTACATAACCCATCACTTCAGAGGCATATTTCCCAGTAGCAACCTACAACAATCACACACACACACACACACACACACACACACACACACATATCTAATCCATGGTGGTGAAGAGTGGACATTTCTAGATCTGGTACTTGGCACATTCAGGAATGAAAAGAATGTTTTAAATACATTTATATTAGTCTATAATATTTGCTGATTTATTCCTTTTAACTTTTCTTGATGATGCTTGTGTTCCCATACTAATTTTCAACCCTAAGGAATACAATTGATCAGCTTTATAGGAATGCTAGACAAACATTCAAAGGTAACATCTCTAATCTAGGAATCTTAACTACATCCACATCACTAACCTTCAATAGATTGAGATTTCAAGTCTAATATTGAAGTATCTAATCCAAATAAGAAATAAATAAGAGAGATCAGTAATATGAGGGGATCATCTACCTCAATTATCCAAAGGATTTCAATAGCAATAGAACATAAAAGACTCAAGTGCTAAGGGATAGATAATGGTGACGATTCCTGGTATTATGTTTCATTAGGTTGGAACATGGAAAACTTGTGAAACAAAATACCAAGAATTGTCACCATTGCTTAGCTGAACACTCATTATATTTTATGAGATATAGTTCATGTGGACAGAGTTCTTGAACTCTGTCCTCATGGACAATATTGTTTGATGATGATATTAATAGGTATATTGTAGAAAAAAATTTAATATTTTGAAAAAATAGTTATTGTAAGTGGATTACCTCATTCAATCGCTTAATGAAAATATCCGACATAGTCCAATCTCTCATGGTGTTTAGAGCTTGGGAATTACTGGGTTATGTTCGAGTTGCTTTCTAATATAAGGTTTCTATAATAAAATACCTTAAAGAATAAATCCATAACATTTGGTAGAATTCTGGCAAACCCTTGTTGTCGCTACAATTTGGAAAATACTGGGTTAGGTTCGAGTTTCTTTCTAAGATTGACAAAATAAAAGTTGCATGCAAAAAAATGTCATGCCAAAAGGCCCTATAATATAGTTGTTTTGGGAAATAAATAGGAAGAAGACTATCAGTTAGAGAAGGTACACATACCAATAATAATAATGTTGATATTACGTTGAGATAAGTGAGGCATGCAAGCAATGCATGTAGCGGAAGATGTAGGTACAATTATCAAAATAGTTTATTTAGTCAAAATTATTACCTTTATTTTTTGAGTTGACTTAGACACTTTCAATTCACTAACTCTAAAATAGCGAATAAGTGTTGGCTAATAATGGGGATGACTCATGGCATTATGTTTCATGGGGTTGCAACATCGCAAAGTTGTGAGGCATAATACCACGAGTCCTCATCGTTGCTTGGCGGAACACTTGTTATCTTTTGTGAGATACAGTTCATGTGGACAAAGTTCTTAAACTCTGTCCTCATGGACAGTTCTGTTTGACGATGATATTAACAGGTATGTAGAAAAAATTTAATATTTTATAATGATATTCAATGATCTAGGGGTTAGGTTCTAGTTTCTTGCTTATAACAAAACATGGCTCGGCAATCCTGCTGGGGGTAGTGACCGGTTTTCATCCTTCTCCAATGGACCAAGCATACATGTGAGAATAAAAACTCAACTATCATGGCTATGGTGGAAATTGAATCCTTATTGAAACCTCCCTTACACAATAGGATTTGAACCCGAAATCCGATGTCATCCGACATTTTGCACGGATGTGTTGGAAAACAATCACTGAAAAGAATGCCGATAAAAAAAGATTTATGTCATCGTCGAATATCCCACACAAAGGCGTTGGAATAGATACAACTATGTTCATCATCAGCAGACAGATGACAATTGATCAGCTTCACAGGAATACTAGACAAACATTCAAAGGTAACACCTATAATCTAGGAATCTTGACTACATCCACATCACTAACCTTCAACAGATAGAGAATTCAAGTCTAATACTGAAGTAGCTAATCCAAAGAAGCAATAAACAAGAGAGATCAGTAATATGAGGGGATCATCCACCTCAATCATCCAAAGTGTGTCAATAGCAACAACACATAAAATACTCAAGTGCTAAGGGATAGAAAAGTTAGAAAGTGCCCTGATCAGTACATTCACTATTAGTGAATTCAGTAAACTGAAAATGGCCTGAGGCCAAGGTTAATGCTTCCTTGAATAAGCTATCATCCTTAGTATTGTGTTCTCTAAATATGTGAACTGCTTTTAGCTGGATGAAGTAAGGTTAACATGATAGAGTTGAAGTTGTTCCCTAATAGTGATTAAGTAACTAGAAAGTATTGGATGCATACACCAGCAAATATGTGGAATAAATCTCAATACATCCCTAAACTAATACTGTCATTGAGAGAAGGTACACATACCAATAATAATAATGTTGATAGTATGTCGAGATAGGTGGGGTACACAAGCAATGCATGTAGTAGAAGATGTAGGTATAATAATAAAAATAGTTTATTTAGTCAAAACTTTTTACCTTTCTTTTTTGCGTTGAATTAGCCACTTTCAATTCACTAACTCTAAAATAGTTAATAATTGTTGGCTAATAATGGCGACTACCCTTGGTATTATGTTTCATGGGGTTTCAACATTGCAAAGTTGTGAGGCATAATACCATGAGTCGTCACCGTTGCTTGGCTGACCAATTGTTATCTTTTGTGAGATATAGTTCATGTGGACAGAGTTCTTGAACTCTGTCCTCATGGATAGTTTCTTTCTAATATAAGGTTTCTATAATAAAACACCTTAAAGAAGAAATCCATAACATTTGGCAGAATTCTGGCAAACCCTTGTTGTCACTACAATTTGGAAAATACTCGGTTAGGTTCGAGTTTCTTTCTAACCTAGGGCTTTTATAATGATCTTCAATGATCTTCTCTAAACCTCCCTCAAGCATTGCATTTGGGTAGAGTCGCCTTAATAGCTTATTTGGGAACTGGTTGCTGAGATAACTCACATAAAAACAATCAAACCAATTTGAATGCAAACCAAAATGTGATGGGTTCGTCCACTAATTGTAATGCTCAGACTGGCCTGAATTTAGAATCCATATCAGCGAATATGAGTCAAATGCGGGTTAGATGAAACTGTCAAATTGGGTCTGTCATTAGCTTATCAATGTAAATGCATGCACATCAAATAAAACCCATGTTTGAAAACTTATAAGGACGGATTGAAGTTGGTGAAGAAGAAGGCAATATAGACAGAGACCCTTTGGGTTGTTAGCTATGAAAGAACCCATTATCCTATTATATTACCTCATCCAAAGAATCTGAATTAGATGGTCCATATTGTTGAGATTCTGATGAGGAATATTTTGTAGGAAAACCCTTGCTTGATGATGAGATGGAAAATGCATCCATCTATCCATTTCATGAAGAGTTGGATGTTATATTTCAAAATCAATAATCATAGTTTTTGCGGCCCCATATATGATTCATCTAGTGAAGCATCTAATAAGGAACCTAAATATTTGGAACCTATAGAGCAACCAAGCATCCACTCTACAGGATCTCTAGGAACTAACATTATTATATCTATACTCATTTGATTTCGTACAGAGTGTTGTAGCTTGCTTAGTGCTCCTCTGTGTTTGTCATTTATGTTCAAATTAACAGTGAAATCAACAAGTCAAGGAAAATATTTCTAGTACATCTCCTTGGTCTATTATAGTCCAAGCATTAGCATATTCAATGGCTTTCACTCATGCTGGTAATCCATGTGTTTCCCCTATCCAGTTTGGAATACACAACAAACATCACAAAGACGTTATGAGACTTTGCTGCTAATATATGGATTGGAGCCCGATGTGAGCATATAGATCGAGCCATGTTCTAAGACAACATTCATTAACTAACTCTTCTAAGGATAGAATTCTAGGCTTTGGTTCCGCATGTTAAGGAACGGAATGACCAATTGGGGTGCTTATGGTAAACCGCAACCCTAGTTATTGGGAAATGGGTTTATGAGTGTGAGGTGCCATGGCAGCTTTCCAAAGTGAGCGGTTGATGGTATCAAATTATATAGCATAGGTTCCCCTCCCCCTTAAGGAAAGTGAATATTGGACTACCGATTTTTGAGATCAACAGAAAGGAGCAAACATCACAGTGTGCACAAAAAACCCTTGTCACAAGATGCCCAAAAACCCTTGTCATAGCATGCCCAAAAAAACGGCGTCGTGATGCTCACCCGTTGAGCCATGAGGTCTGAATCCAAACTGTGAACTCCAAAACTTGAATCGTGTGCTCCAAATTTATACTGTCAGCTCCAATTATCAACCGTGAGCTCCAATTATCAACCGTGAGCTCCAATTCTCAACCTTGAGCTCCAATTATCAACCGTGAGGTCCAATTATGAAACCTGTGCTCCATTGGACCTACTCCCAAATTCACAAAAACCTCCAAATTGAATTGAACTGTCCAAAACGAGTTGCGACAATGTCCAAATACACTTTTCATTTTTTATTATATATTATATGTATTTTATTTTTATTATATGTTATTTTATATTATATAAATTGCCATAATAGTATTTTTTCATTAGGCATAGTATTTTTAACTTAGCTATATGTATTTTTAACGTAGGAATAATATTTTTTATTATAATATGTTGATGATGATGGTGATCTCACCTAATCCCCACAACGAAACCCTTGAAGATGAAGATAATGATGGAAACCTCATGTATTCCCTACAATCTCACCTTCACCATCATCATCATCATTATCATCATCGTCGTCATCATCATGATCATTATGATTATCAACTTCATCATCATGATCATTATCATCATCATCGTCATCATCATCATCATCATTGTCGTCACCGTCTTCAACATCGTGGTCTTCATTATCATGACCCTCATCATCATCATCATCATCATTATCGTCTTCATCATCATGATGATCATAATGGTGATGATGACTGTAGCAGGGATTTCTCCCTAGTATAGGGGCAGGAATGGCTCCCTTCTATCTATAGGACAGAAGGGTAGGTTCCTGCTAGTAGGTAAATGTAGAAAATAAAAAATGGAAATGGAAATGGACAGAAAAGTAAACTAAGCTATGTTGAAATATTGTAACTTCGAAGAATATTCTATATGTATCTTTTGTGGTCCCTGATGGTCCTACTGGGAGAACCACTTGTATTACATTGTACCCTGATGCTCCTAATCGAAAGAACTAATAAGAGTCATGAGGTAGTCTCTTCTAATTGTAAAGGTGGGTCATCAAGACCCCAGTGTGGTTACTTGAGCCTACATGTGTAACTCAAGCCTACATGATTTAACTCGAGCCTACATGTCAAATGAGTTAACTTAAGTGAATGGATGAATATAAATAGAAGTGTAGTGCTCCTCATTTTAGAAACACGCTCTCACTTGTATAGCGCATTAGTGGAGAAGAGAAGTAGCTGGAGAAGGAGGAGGATCAGGCTTTGATCTCCTTGCTGGTTTTATCTTTTATATTTTATATTTTTGGGGCATCTATATTGAGGAAGCTTTTGCTGAGTTTTTCTCTTTAGGGTTTTCCCAAGATAAATCTTTGTGTTCCTTTTGTATGGTTGTGCTTGTCTATATCTCAGTGATCCTATTTATATGCTTTTGTTATGAAAATGAAATGAAATACTAATGTCTTAGCTAAGCATATGAAAATTTAACATGGTATCAGAGCTAACCTGAGAAGAAGACATTGTGCAGCTACAAAATCTAGGGATTCTTACTTTTTGGGTCTCTCTCTACAATCCATCAACAAAAGTATGCTAGGATGACTCTCCATTGAAGGGCGCATCTTTCTGTTGAAGCGGAATTCGATTTCGAGCATTTTCAGTTTTCGATGTGGAAATTAGGGATTTCTACAGAAGAGGAATTTTTGAGTGATACCAGCATAGGATTTTTCTCCTCATCAAAACTGAATTTTAGAGACTTGGATCGAGAAATTTGGTTGGGTGAAACTCTAGGAAAGTCAAACCCTAGTTTGACCCCGAGATAGAAAAACCCTAAATACTAAAACTGCTACGTTTTGGTACATTCCCTATATTCTGAGATTGGAAACGGATCAGGAGCTTAAACTTGTAGGGGCCTAAAGCTAAAATCTAGATGAACACTGTGTCCAAAATTGATCCTCAGATTCGCTGTATTCTAGGAGATATGTTCTCTCCAAGTTAGGGTTCCAGCCTCTTCCAAAATTCATCCCTAAACAGGAAACCTGGGGAGAATTGTAATATCTTGGGATACCTATCTCCAACTGGAATTCCTGAAGATGTTCCAAAAAGGGCATAGACTTTAATTTTGGTGGTCCGAATATTAGACTCAGAAGATGAACCAGTGACATGTGGCATGGCGTACAACTTCAATGTTCTGAACAGTCCTGTAACAGTTCACCTTAGGAAAAGGATCATAAATCCCAAATGGTGAAACTAATTCTGACAACCCTTGCGGTGTTGGATCAAGGACATGATAGGTTACCTCAGTACAAAAGTTTAGACACAGAGGAGCATAAATTTCAGAGATATCACAGAAACAGTAACAGGCATTTCTGCTGAAGAAATTGGAAAATTAGGGCTTCCTATTCCGGGAGCTTCCCTCCATTGTTTTCAGAAATGGAGTACACTGGACAGATCCATTTGAAGAGATCTATATGTCTAGCCAATCAGATCTGAAATATTTCAAGTTTTTAAATTAGGGTTTCTGTGACAAACCCTAGATCAGCAAGCTCCGGAACCAGGACGGACACCTCAAATCGGTAAGATCTAATCCTTTTCTATGTTCACTTGAGGTTCTCATTTCAAAGTGATCTATCACATCAGCTTGATGATAAGCTTGGTGAAGTTGACAAATTCCAATCCTAAAAGTATATGATCTCTCCGAAGAAAATGTATTGGACACCTACATGAGCATAGAGGTTCCAGTTTCAGAGGGAGATGAGGCTAGAAGCCTTTCTCAAGAAGAACTTGGTCAAAGCCTAGAAGATCATTGATTATTCAGTTACGAATAAACTTGTACTACAAGTGTCTTCCCTAAATAAATCGATGAGAGACCATGTAGTCATAAGGATCTCTCAAATCAAAGAACAACTTCAAGTGGGGAAAGAAGAAGTGAAGAATGCAGAAGTGGTGATGGCCACCTTGAATGGTCTCCCAGGATCATGGAATTCATTCATTTAAGAAATGTGTTCCAGAAGAAATTGATTACTTTCAGCAGACTTTGGGAAGAAGAAGAAGCTCATGTATGAAGATCAAGCTCTCATATTCCAAAGAAGATCCCTCAATCAATGAGGAATATGAAGATCTCAACTCTTGAAGAACTGCTTATCCACCTCAACATTTGGATAAGAAACGATGCTATCATGAATGAAGAAGATGATGAAGCTGACGACTCAAGAAGGAGTATACCCATGAAACAAATAAAGATAAGTGTTCAATTGTAATTTCATGATATTATTTTGTTATACATTTGATTATATTCAGTTGATGTATTTTTTGCATTAATGACTGTATACTACTAATATGCATATGATGGGTAAGTAGCTCATGGTGCTATACAACTCTCCATTGCTACTTAACAAACCTATTTCTTGGCATATTGGATTAGTGCACAATCTCAATAATGTCATGGTAGAGTTGGAAGGCATCTAGAAAGTTTATGTGAGATATGGATGAATGTTGTATTGACTAAATAGTTGCATGATGCAAAAGAATTTGTCATTATGCATATGTTTTAAGAAATAGTTCTAACCATGCAACTGGTGCATTTGAATTGTAGGAAAGGTCATGAACAAACTCCTACAAGAAAAGAACGATGAGACTTGTTCCGAAGAACAAGTGATGACAATTCAATATCCACTCCAATAAACATGAATCTAAAGCTCCCAGGGTCAGAGACACCATGACGGAAGAAAGAGCTTCAGAAAGTGGTAGATCCACCTTGAAGGATGAAGACCACCATGGGTACAAGAGATAACTCAAGATGAAGAAAAGAATGCTATGAAAGAAGATATGATCAAAGAATAATAGTTGATCATAGGGAATGATGTATACAATATGATGGAACAAGTGTACAAAGCAAGGTTCGTGATTCTCCCTAGAAAGAATAAACTATGACATGACATACTCTATTGACCAGTATATATCAAGCATAGAACGACCTGTACATAATGAAGAGGGAAGATGATACTCCACTTCAGGGGGAGTGACTATAGAAAATTATATATGAGTTTGACATGGTACGACATGATGGATAGCTTTGTGATGGATCGAGACTTTACCAAGAGTAAAGTGGGTTCCAACCTTCAAGGTTGAATGTAGAAGACTAGGATATGTTGATGACTTGAGAAGACAAACTCATAGAATATGTTGTGATACTAGAATGATGTTTGTGATATAGTACTCAAACCAGAAAGCAAGAATGTGGTATCTTCGAAATGGATTTGCAAGATAAGATGTGTTGTGGCTAGAGGTTTCTATCGGAAAGAGGGAATTAATTATGAAGAGACACTTACTCCAGGAAGCAAGGCACACTTCCTTCAAAACTATCATGGTAGTTTCTTCCATGATGAAGCAAAGACAAGCCTTCCTTAATGATATGATTGAGGAAGAGTTTTACATCGAATAGTCACGAGGATTTGAAGTTGAAGACAAAAGGAATCAAGTATGCAAGTTGAAGAAGGCCCTCTATGGCCTGAAGCAAGCTCCTAGAGCTTGGTATGGAAGAATAGATAGTTTCCTAATGAGCATGGGATTTTCCAAGAGTAAATTCGATCCTAACCTTTCCTACAAGGTTGTAGAAGATGTACCTGTCATTCTATTACTATATGTGGATGACTTATTCTTGACAGGGAATGAGAAACAGATCATGGAAAGCAAGAAAAAATTAGTAGAAGAATTTGAGATGAAAGACCTTGGGTTAATGCATTATTTCCTAGGTCTGGAAGTATGGAAAAGTCCAGAAGGAATCTTTCTCAACCAAGGAAAGTATGTGGTAGAGATATTGAAGAGATTCAATATGTTGAAATGCAAAGTCATGGACACACCCATGGACTCCAACTTGAAGCTGTTAGCTGATGACTCATTAGAGTTAGTGGATGTGACTCACTACAGACAAATCATTGGGTCATTGATGTACTTAACAAATACCAGACCAGTCATGTGTTTTGCTGTGAAGACCTTAATTCAATATCTTGTTCAACCAAGACGGGTTCACCTAGTAGCTGCAAAACATGTGATGAGATATCTGAAAAGGACTATAGACTTTGGTCTATACTATGATGGTAGCCATGAGTATAGAATGTATGGCTACACAGATGCAGATTGGGATGGAAGTATCTTAGACAGGAAAAGCACTTCAGGTATATTCTTTTGTTTGAGGTCTGCTATGAGTTCATGGTTTAGCAGGAAACAGTCCAGTGTTTCTCTTAGTACGGTTGAAGCAGAATACATAGCAGATTTATCTACTAAGTTGTGAAGCCATATGGCTTCAGAAGTTGATATCAGGTCTCTTTGACCTGAAGATGGACACAATAATGATTCTATGTGATAACCATAGTTGTGATTACAAAGAACCCTGTGTTCCACGTAACACGTAGAAATCCGGTATTTCTACATACAAGATAAGATGAAGATAATGATACTATAGATGCAGATGATGGTGATTTAGTATTTCTATACTGAATATAGAGATGATGATGATTTCAGTATTCCCATACTGAAGATATAGATGATATTTCAGTATTTACATACTGTAGATATAGATGATGGTGATTCCGTATTTTTATACTAAATATAGAGATGATGATGATTTTAGTATTTCTATATTGAAGATATAGATGATGATGCTTTTAGTATTCACATACTAGAGATACAGATGGTGATAGATTAGTATTCAGATATTGAAGATGTAGATGATGATGGTTTGGACGATGATGTACTGACGAAGGCTCTGCCTCGAGTAGAGTTCAAACACTTTTGAGACAAGCTTGGTGTTGTTCAAAAAGACCTTCCTCGAAAGGGGGAGTAGTGATGTTGCAGTGGGATTGTATCATCCCTGGAAATTTTCCCTAAAGTGATCTGGAGACCTCGGTCCTCAAGAATGAAGAGGGATTGTATCATCGCGAGACATCTATCCACAATAGATCCGGTGACCTCGGTCCTTGAGAACATGGTGGGATTGTATCATCCCTGGGCACTTTCCCTAAAGTGATCCGGAGACCTCGGTCTTCGAGAATGAAGAGGGATTTTATCATCCCGGGATATCTGTCCATAATAGATCGGGTGACCTCGGTCCTCGAGAATGTGGTAGGATTGCATCATCCTTGGACGTAAGTCCTAAAGTGATAGGGAGTGATTATCCCGTAATTGTATCCGGTGACTTCGGTCGTTGAGAATGTGGTAGGATTGCATCATCCTTGGACTCAAGTCCTAAAGTGATCGGGAGTGATTATCTCGTAATTGTATTCGGTGACTTCGGTCGTCGAGAATGTGGTAGGATTGCATCATCCTTGGACTCAAGTCCTAAAGTGATAGCAAGTGATTATCCCGTAATTGTATCCGGTGACTTCGGTCGTCGAGAATGTGGTAGGATTGCATCATCCTTGGACTCAATTCCTAAAGTGATAGGGAGTGATTATCTCGTAATTGTATCCGGTGACTTCGGTCATCGAGAATGTGGTAGGATTGCATTGTCCTTGGACTTAGTCCTAAATTGATAGGGACTGATTCTCCTATAATCAATCTGGTAACTTAGGTTGTCGAGAATGTGGTGGGATTGCATCATCCCTCGACTTTAAGTCCAAAAATGATCCAAAGACTTTTTGTCTTTAAGTTGTGGATTGCAGGTTGTTGCTGCTACTGATGATGTCATACTGATCGAAAGATCAGAATATGATGATGATGATGTACTGATCTAAAGATCAGAGTATGATGATGTACTGATCGAAAGATCAGAGTATGATGATGACGTGCTGATCGAAACATCAGAGTATGATGATGATGTTTATGATCGAAAGATCAGAATGTGATGATGATTATGATCAACAAATTAGAATATGATGACGATGATGTTGCTGCTGATCGAAATGGCAAAGTGTTGATAATGATATTGCTGATCAAGAGATCAAAGTACTGAAGATGTTGCTGTTGATCAAAAGGTCAAGGTGCTAAAGATTTTGTTGTTGATCGAAAAGTCAAAATGCTGAAGATGTTGCTTATCAAAAGGACAAAATGTTGAAGATGTTGTTGCTGATCAAAAAATTCAGTGCTGAAGATGTTGCTGATCGAAAGGTGAAAATGATGAAGATGTTGCTGCTGATCAAACAATCAAAGTGCTGAAGATGTTGCTGATCGAAAGGTCCAAATGCTGAAGATGTCATTGAAAGATAAAAATGCTGAAGATGTTGCTGATCAAAGACTGAAGATGTTGCTGATGATGAAGACTAAAGATTGAATATGAAGACTACATGATGTTGAAAAGCTTCCAATGATTTATAGATGTGTTACCCTGCTGATGTTGATGATGTCTCCTATCTCTACTCTTGTTGTGGTTGATGTTGCTGTAGAATACCCTTCTCGTTAAGGGGGAGTGTTGAAATATTGTAACTTTGAAGAATATTCTATATGTATCTTTTGTGGTCCCCGATGGTCCTACCAGGAGATCCACTTGTATTACATTGTACCTCGATGCTCCTAATCGGAAGAACTAATAAGAGTCATGAGGTAGTCCCCTCTAATTGTAAAGGTGGGTCATCAACACCCCAGTGTGGTTACTTGAGCCTACATGTGTAACTCGAGCCTACATGATTTAACTCGAGCCTACATGTCAAATGAGTTAACTTAAGTGAACGGATGAATATAAATAGAGGTGTAGTGCTCCTCATTTGAGACACACACTCTCACTTGTATAGCGCATTAGTGGAGAAGAGAAGTAGCTGGAGAAGGAGGAGGATCAGGCTTTGATCTCCTTGCCAGTTTTATCTTTTATCTTTTATCTTTTTGGGGCATCTATATTGAGGAAGCTTTTGCTGGGTTTTTCTCTTTAGGGTTTTCCCAGGATAAATCTTTGTGTTCCTTTTGTATGGTTGTGCTTTTCTATCTCTTAGTGATCCTGTTTATATGCTTTTGTTATGAAAATGAAATGAAATAGTAATGTCTTAGCTAAGCATATGAAAATTTAACAAGCTAAACTAAGAACAAAAAGATGATAGAAGTAATGGTGAACCTCTATGCAAACACAAGTTAGGGTTCCTCCTTCAAAGACCTACAAACAAAGATTTGGCTACAATAACCTACAAAACAATGTTAAACATAAACCTAAAAAAGGCAATAAGGGTTAGAAAGCAAAGAAAACTAAGAAACCAAGAAACAAAACATGAAACATGGTTATACCTTCTCTTGGGTGGAAATGGGCCACCATGCCCTAGCATATGGAAGCACCTCTCTTGGATGGGGAGCTTTGGATCAATGGAAATGGGGGAGAGGGAGTGTGGGTGGCTTGAGAGGCGAAGGTCTCAAGGCATCCATAGGCAGCATAACAATATGCAAGGGAGAATTTGTTTGAGAGTGACCCCCCACCCTCGTTTTATAGCTATTTCAAGGGGTTTTAGGGTTTTAAGCCCTTGGTCAGGGCTTTAGCCCCTTTTTTGGGATTTTAGCTCCTTCTACCCTAACGTTAGCTCCTTTTAGGGTTGTAGCCCCTTTTTTGGATTTTAAGCCCTTTTCTTCATCCTTTAGCTATTTTGAGGGTGTGGGGGTCTAATGGAGTGATATGAGGGTCGTCAGATGGTGTCCTTGGGTGGTGTAGGCCATTGAGAGATGAGTGGAGAATTTTTGGGTTAACAGATTTCCCCTTAATGTGTGAGGGCTGGAGCTCAATGTATGACCAATGGACATCATGGGATTTTCTACGTAGAGGTGGTGCTTCCAGGGCTAGGGCATGGTGGCTTTTGGTTTTTTTATTAATATGGTTCCCATAAATGGGTGAGATACAAATAATGTGTGACATGTATATGGATGAGGCAGGCATCCCCATGTTCGTGACAATGTCAAAAGAATAATTTGATCTATGCTCTAAAATACAAGAGCCAATCATATACAATTGATGTTACAATAATGGTTTCCTCCATGGGAGGACAAATAGAATGATGATCTAGTACATTGGACCCATGGAATTCTCATGGAATGCTATATCTTCATGACTGATGGTCTGCTGGATCTAGAATGGTACATAGCTATGTGGACTCACTAATTGAGAGTCAGAGTCTCTATGGTACAAGTATGTTGCATCAATCATAAAGGTATATCAAAGTAGTGTTGGGGCTTCTGAACACTGTTTCCAATGCAACCCAAAAATCACAAGGGACATAACCTGTTTAGGTCTCTTGAGTGGACTCACCAATGTGCTAGAGTCAGGTGACATTCGGGGTCTTCAACCAAATATTGTACAGACAAAACCCTGTACGAATTTCAATGGTGTGATGATGTAGTTGAAGTCGAGCACGTGAGAAACAACCATTCTGAGAGGCACTATGGACTCCTATCAAGTGGTCCAAGGAACTCATCAATGAGGTTAATGAAACCAAGATACAGGGACCTCTGGTTCTATCCTTTGGAATATGTGTGTTGGCATTGACAGAGGGAGACCTGCCCCTAGCCAAGGTAATGATGTTTCCTTGACTAGGAGTGCGAGGGAGATAACTAGAAGGTGTGATGCAATCTGCGGACTGACTCGCTGAATGAGAAGGGGGGGGAAGGGAAATATTTGAATAGGTGCAAGGGGAGGGAGACTCAAACTTCCTTTGTTCAGATTATGACGGCTGGGTAGACCGGGTTGCAAATGAAACTGACTCATGGGAATGGGATCATAGCTGAAATACTAGGGACGTCATTGCAGATGAGAAATACTTGGAGGAGGTAGGAAATTTTGATACTTATGCGATGCAAGGAAGACACATTGCATAGTACTCTAAACAAAGGTCACCCAATGTGGGAATGCTTCCAAACTATTTTTTGTGGGGTGGTGTCTAGGGACACCATTATAGTACGATCTCATGGATTTTTGGTGAGCCCGAGAAGGTAAATGCTCGATGGTGCTTTCAATTTTAGAGAGTTTGAAAGCACGAAGAAGACTCCAATGGGGGATCTTTTTAGTTGGTAGTCTCCTATGCCTGAAAAAGGATAAAATTATACCTAGGAGAGCTATCCCATCCTGTAGGGGATGAGAGACTTCTTTAATGATGGTAGTCCAATCAGGCCATAAAAGGTTAAACTTGTACTAACTGGACGATCATTCAAATACTTTTATGAGTATGAATGAAACCAAGTTTTCTCCGTGATCTTTTTCGACAAATGATAGTGAGGTTTTTCATAAGGTGCAGCCCCTCTACCTGAGAAAGCATAAAAGTATGCAAAGGGGAACGGTCTTGGCTTGAGTGTGCAAAGGATATCCTTTTCAATTGATGGTCTACATGGTCCACAAAAGGAGGTAAATGAGACAATGTAGATGCCCTTTCCTATACTTTAGTGAGCGGGAAAGGATGCAATTGCACTTGGCAATCTTTTCATTGTTTTAGGTAGTCAGAAAAAAGCTTAAACGAAACTCCAATATGTTCAACCGATTGTGGTTGCACAGGCGGTGCCCCATGTCGGGACAGTGGACAGAGGTCCAAAGGTCATCTGCATAGTATGGACGGATCAGAAGGCTCTGAAACATACCAATACATGTACGTGATAGATCGCAGCAGAGGCTCGTGAGTCGGTGCAGCAAAGGCACGCAAACCAAGGTGGATCTTGGACAGAGGTCATGAGAGCGTGTGTGTGTTGTGGTGGATGTACTTGACATGTGATGTGAGTGCAAGTCCAGGGGCACTTATATGCCAAATACATGCAAGAAAAAGAAATCAATTTGTGGACAGTGGTCCAGAGGTCCGCATGAGGTGTGGTGGAAAAGACAATTATAAATACAAAAATAAAAGTGAAATTACATTCCTTAATAGGCGGTGGCCCGAAAACTCGCATGATTTGCGGTCGGGAAGTGTGATACAAGTACAGATCCGTAGACACTCACATCGTCATGTCATGGATCGTAAATCAAGGTGACTAGTGGGAAATGGTCCCAAAATTGATTTATTAAACATGAGATAATGGTCTCATCAGGAGATAGAGGGTGGAACTCTGAAACCAATGGTGCAAACAGTGTCTCAAACGGAGTCCGTATGGTCCTATTATGTCAATCAAAATAAATTAGGTCAAATGGGGCCTATAAAAGGGCGGGGTCCACATGGTGAAGTGTCACTATCACTGTTCATTATGAAGTTGGAGAGGTGGGACCTAATTCTTCATTTGTGGATTTCTCTTAATCTGACCGACGGTTTCGCATGCTGTGACTTGCAGGTAAAATCTCTCACTTAAACTCCTCTTTTTGGTGTTTTATTTGTTGGATTTGGTCACCGTGAGGCCCCCCATGAGCAGTTTAAGGTTTCGTGGGGGGGAAGTAACACCTTTCTAAGGAAAAGGTGCACCTTGGACACACCTGTGGGGAAATTATGAGTGCCCTGGGTGCTCCTTTTTCCCAAAAAGGTGTGCCTTAGCCTCTTTTGGGTGATTTTTTGTGATGGCAATGGCTCACATCAGGGTTTTTGCTTGTGCAGGATGGTGGAGATCAAGTGGAGAGAGAGAGGCTACAAGAGTGTCAAGGATGCATATTTATGTGACAATAATGTTAGATATACATTATACCATTGTGGATTGCTGAATTTTATGAGGATACCCCTCATGAGGAGCTTGGGTTTGCTGATGCAAACACTAATAGGTTTCTTATATGTTGATGAGGAGGTGTTCCTCTTTTAGGGCCAGCATATTGAGATTACATTGGCAGATGTATACTTCATTACTAGGCTCTCTATGTTGGGAGTGGTTGGTGACTTGGTACCTATGCTGTCTCGGGGGGATACATTGGAGGATCTATGTGATCGACACTGTTACACTGCGACGTACGTGCGTGGTTCGTACATCCTGATGTGTGACATCGAGGATTTGTCCACACATGCGGTGGGGACCTTACTGCAGCATATCTTGGGTTTCATAGGGAGCCACAAGATTTTTGGTGTTCAGCTACAGGTAGTGGAGCGTGCTATAGGTGGCACATATTATGTATCGGGCTAGATGTATCTGTAGGTTGTTCGGTGTCGGTTGAACAAGTCGAAGACTACAGGTGCTGGTTTTTTTTTTGGCTCCTTCTTGTGTGCTTTCTTCTTTGAGAAATTACCTACACTTTGTCCTATTGGGATTAGGGTAGATCTTGGTTTTATACTCTTAATTTTGCACCCAAAAAAATACCCACAGTGTTGACCCTTTCAGCAACAACCTACGAACAGGTTGCAGTCTCACCCGAAACAGCTATGGGGTGCCACAGAATTAGTTTTTTGTAATTAGAAGAGGGATATTACTGTACCTTTAGCCTTAAAAAATAATAATCATGCAACATAGATCTTCGAAATTTACTTAAATAGCTTCGTAGTTTAGATAAAAGACAGTTTCTTGCTTAACCCTTAACTGGGAATTAACAACGAAGTTAATCTTTAGCAGTTTATCTTACTTTATCATTCATCTACTTATCAAATGCATAAAAACATAACAGAAACAACATAAAGAACCACCACAACACAATATATATACGTGTTTCACCCCCAGTGTAGGGGCTACATCCATAGAACATCATTTTATTCAACTTTTTACAAATACACAGTTCTGATCTACGCACTCAGCTGCAGATCCTTCCGTCAAAAACCCTCTGCGCACTCAGCTGCAGAGGTCGTCCATGCACATAGCTAGGAATTGAACTTCCTTCTTAAACCCTAAAAATCATCTACGCACTCAGCTGCAGAGGTCATTCACACACACAGCTGGGACATAACCTTAAAACCCAAAAACATGCCTTAGATCCTTCGCATCAAATTATCATCATAATAGAACCTACTATAACCTTACTTGACTCCTTTACATAAGTGCCTTATTTATACAAGTGCACTATTACAATATCATGGACTTAAACCATGGGTACCCGCAAACCATGGGACATTTACAAAAAGAGGGGCTTTGACCCAACCCCGATACCCCTAAGACTATTTTGTGTCGCAACTCTGCTTACAGCTTCGTGCAAAAACCATGGGGTTACCAAACTTAAGGACTGCTCATTTTCATGCCCCAACAAGCCCCTAAGACTCACCAGTGTCCCATCCTGGGACACTCTGCTACTTGTCTGGTGGGAGAATCTTGTTGATGAAGATAGTAAACTGCTTATTGAGGCCACACATGATATTGTTGGCTGCTTGCTTCTTCTCCACTATATCCTGCAATGCCGCTATAGAGGCTGCACATCCACTAACTTAAACTTTTCCATAATAAGGGCCTGGTACACAATATTGACCCTCGACACATCCTGACACTAGCTGCGACAGAACTTTGACAACCTTCGATACTTCGTACATTTCCCAACAATCTGCCCAAGCATTCTGAGAACAGCTTAATTATAGTCTAGTACCCAATTTCAACTATTCTTGGTACTTAGACTCTTATTCTTGTTATTACTTCCGATCAGGGGGTACAGGATTGTCCCTGTACTTCTTTAATCTACATCCATTCACCATGGAGGGCAGGATTTCTCCATTCAATTTAGCTAACTGAACTGCACCACCATCAGTAACTTTCTGTACTATGTATGGTCCTTTCCAGTGTGTCTTGAACTTACCTGGCAACTTCATGAATTTACTGTCATACAAGAGCACAAGATCACCATTCTAAAACTGCTTCTTCTTAATGTGTCTATCATGCCATGCTTTTTCTCTAGCTTTCTGTACTTGCTGTTGGAACCCTGGAATGAATCTATCTTCTTCTAGTTCCATTATATTTGCCAATCTTTCATTCAGCATAGCTGGATCATCCATCTCTATGAAGGCATATATTCCGAGGCTAGGAACAATGTACTCCATAGGCATAGCTGCTTCCTGTCCATATATCAGCCTAAAAGGTGTGTGTCCTGTTAACTTCTTGCAAGTGGTTCTATAAGCCCATAATACTGTTGGAATTATAAGATCCCAATCATTTCTGTGAACATTGCAAACCTTCGTCAGAGCATGCTCAAGAATCTTATTAAAGGCTTCGACAGTTCCATTTTCTTGAGGATGGTAGGTAGTACTCTTCTGATGGTATACTTGAAACTCTTAGGTCAATGCTTCAATAGTCTTATTCAAAAAATGTGATCCTTCATCACTCATAAGAATTTTAGGACATCTAAACCTTGACAATATATTATAAAAAATGAACTTCGCAGCTGTAGCAGCGCTACAGTTCTTGACTGGTTGAGCTTCGGCCCAACGGGTAAGGTAATCAGTTGCTATAATAATTTATCTTGCTCCAGATTTCTTTGCAGGGGGATTGATTGGTCCAACAAAATCAATAGCCCATCTGTTAAATGCTTGTAAAGCTACCTGTGGAACCAGAGGCATCTCATCCCTCCTGGATGGTTTGTCTATCCTTTGAGAGATATCACAACTGTGGAAATACTCTCTGGCATCCTTATGAATCGTAGGCCACCACAATCCAGCTGTCAGAAGATTCTGAGCTGTAGCTTTTCCTGCATAATGACCTCCTACTTCTCCAGAATGTGCCTCAGCCAAAATCAATGTATTTTCATTCTCGAGGACACATCTGCGCAGTATTTCATCTGGTCCCATCTTATATAGTTTCCCTGCGATCAAGGTAAAGTCAGCTACTCTAACCACCAGTTGCTTCTTCTGCTGTGTTGTCATCTCAGAGGGTGCAAGATTTGTGGACAAGTACTGAACAATATCCTGAAAATAGTCATCAACCATATGGATGGAAAACAACTGGGCATCAGGAAGACCTTCGTCTAAACTAGTGGGCTCTTCTCCTGACTTGAGCCTTGACAAGTGGTCAGGCCCTAGGTTAAGTCTTCTTGGGTTAACTATGATCTCAAACTCATACTCTTGAAACAAAATCAGCCATCTGCATATCCTTCCACCTAACACAGGCTTGTTAACCAAATACTTCAAAGCAGAATGGTCAGTGAACATCTTAAAATGAGATCCTAAAAAATAATGTCTAAATTTCTGCAAAGCATAAACCATAGCTAGACCTTCTCATTTTGTCGTAGTATAATTCTTTTCTGCTATGGACAATTTTCTACTTGCAAAATAAATAGGGTGATCAATATTACCTTCACCTGACTCAGCCAATACTACACCTAAAGCAATGGAAGATGCATCGACATGAACATGAAACTCCTTATTATAGTCAGGGAATACTAAGATAGGTGCAGTTACCATCTTTTCTTTCAGAATCTCCAATCTTTCCTGACATTCAAGTGTCCATTCAAACTTAATATCTTTCTTCAATTTCTTGTCCATGTGGGTTGTAATCTGAGCATATCCTTTAATGAATTTCCTGTAGTATCCAGTATGACCAAGCGTAGTGCAAATTTGCTTAACAAACTTCAGAGGTGGCAAGTTCACAATGATGGCTATCTTCGCAGGATCCACCATCAATCCTTGCTTGCATACAATGTGACCTAGCAGAATTCTGAAAGGTGCACAAAAGATACACTTCTTCAGATTCAATGAAATATGATGTTGTCTACACTTGTCCAGCATAAGTCTTAAACTAGCTATATGATCTTTCAGTAAGCCAAATATAGTCCAATCATCAAAGTAAACTTCCAAGAACTTATGAATAAATTCCTTAAATGCAGATATGACTACTCTGAAAAACATAGCAGGTGCATTCTTCAAGCCAAAGCGCATAACAGTATACTGAAAAGATCCCATTTTTGTAGCAAAGGTTGTTTTATGTCGATCCTCTGAAGCAATTATGATCTAATGGTAACCTAAAAATCCATCAGTGAAGGAATACACTTCTTAACCTCCGACATTGTCTAAAACTTCATCTGTAAAGGGAGTAGGGAAAGGATCGTGTAAACAGGAATCATTCAGCTTCCTCAGGTCAACACAAATTCTGATTTCTCCCTTGGTCTTCTTTTCTTGTACCACCATAGGGATGACCCATTCGGACTCTTCGACAGGTTCAATGATTCCTGTAGCGAGCATCTTATCTAGCTCCATCCTGACTTTTTCTTTGTACTTAGGGTTCAACCTATAAGGGAGCTACTTCACAGGGTTCGCATCAACTTTCAAAGGGATTTTTATCACTCCTATAAAACCAACGATACCTTTCATTTCTGAGAACTTCATCAGAAATAAGTCTTGATACTCCTGGAGAAGTTCAGTCACTTTGCTCACCATTTCTTCATCCCAATAATCTCCAATGGTATCATACATAGGCATGTATTCTAATCCAATGTTGACTTTCCATGTCTTCAAGGGCTGAGTTACTTCAGGTGATTCTATTGTTGGTCCATGTACTTCGCAGTGTCCTTCTGAATCAGGGATATTAATGTTGCGTGGGTCATAATCCTCATTAATTGTGAGGTTATAGCATTCTACTTCATTGGCTTCTTGTTCCTTCCAATCAGTTTGGTACTCTGCTATTTCTTTATCATCAAACACCTTAGTATGGATCAATCTAACAGCTGCATCCAAAGCAGGGCAAACCTCATTAATAGAAAATGTAAGTACAAAACTATCAACAAGACTATTCCAACTTACAATACCATGGCGCATTTCAACCTCCACATACCAGTTCTTTGCTAGAGGTTCCAGAGTGTGTACAAACCTATGTACCCATTCTTCACAAGGCACATGCTTCCATGCTTCATAACACTGCTCCAAATGTTCCTAAGGGCTAGTCTTACCATTAAATCTGCTTCATACCTCTTGAGGTTTCTCCATGAACCTCAGGCAAAGAAACTTTTGACAAGCTCCCCAACTATGAATATACCTTTTATTACCATTCCACCATCTAGCAGCTGTGGCTCTGAGTACTGAATCTAGATTCTGCATTCTCTGTGAATCTGGTACTTGCTTTGAAAATTGTACAATAAACTCTTCTGGTTCTGTCAAGCCATCAAAAGTAGGTAAAACTCTTGTCTGTGAGCCAAGCCATCTGAGAGACTTGGTAATTCTTGCACATCAATGTCCATGTAGCTCATAAAGTCTATTCTGCCAATTCTCTAGGCCTTCATCTGAATTAGTCATGCAAGAATTGTCACACTGCCAATCCATTATACCTTCAGCAGTAGGGTTAACATAGTCTTTTTCTTTAGCTATGATGTTTTATATATGATCCAAAACATCCTGATCTTCATCTCTGACTGGCTCTGTGTACCTTTCTCCTTGAGAAGGATCCAAGGGTACTATGACTCTCAAGCCTTTTCCTTCAAAAGTCATCTGTCTATTCTTAAGGTTGATTACTGCAGAATTGTCTATTTCCCATTCAATTCCCAGTAAAGCTGGATAGGGGTTACTATCATCAATGATTTCAATGACTTCAAAATTTGCTAAGGTACTGACTCCATCAATGTCCACTGGTACACTAGGGAATCTTCCCAAGGGAACAATTTTCTGCTGATTGGCTAATCTCAGTTGTATCGAGGACCATTCAAGGGTATATTTCCCATTTGTTCCCATGTCTTCTTAGTTAGGACATTCACTTCTGATCCCAGGTTTAAAATGATATCAGTCATGTCATAATCTTCTATCTGAGCATTCAAACTCATCTCTCTTCCAGTCCTTCTAACTCTATTAACAGTTTTTCCTTTATCAGAGCTTCACTAAGGTTCGCAAGAAGCAATCACTTTCTGTAACTCATTCAAAGCATTTTGATTCCTTAATAGGTGCATACAACTCTGTAAGACTGAGAACAGTGTACTTGCTTGATCCGTCAAAGCTTCTTGAGACTGTAGCTATTGTTGATGTTGTTGTGTAGTTGCTAATGATGTGCTCGGCTCAACAAAGTATTTTTTAGCTTCCATAAATGTTCGTTTTTCTCTTCCAGCATCAAAGGCTGGAATTTTCTCTGGGGTCTTGCGAACCCAAGCCTCGTCAAGATGTTTTTCCTTAATCTGCACCTGTGTCGTAGCTCCACTCCTTGTAACAACGTTAATGGCTGGGACAGGTATTTTCTCTACAGTAATCATCTGAACATTCTAAGTAGGAGCACCATTTCTTTCTTGTATCTTGGCTATCAACTGTGGACATTGCTCGATCACATGATCTACTGCTCTGCAATATCGACATGTCGTAGTTGGGTTCTGACAGTCTCTAGATAGATGTCCTGCCTGATTACAATTATAGCAAACAACCTGGCCTCGACCTCTGAAAGTACCTTGACCATGGTAACCATATCCATCATTGTCGTGTGCATCATTTTGTACCCTATAAGCATCATAGGTTCGCTCTCTCATGACATCAAAGCTGGGACATTCATCTTCATTGTGTCTGACTTACAGAACTTGCAATAGGGATTCTTAGGTACATGAACATATCCCTGCAGTAGATAGTAGTCTTCAGGTCGATGCTGGCCAGTTGTTCTGCAGATCTCACAATATAGAACATTAGGGTTAAATGATTTTGGCACACTAGTATTCAGGTAATTTCTTAATGCGGGACACTGTTGTTTGTCATGACCTTGTGTCTCACATCGTGTACAAAAAACCTCTTCTCAAATAGACTTCCCTTTTTTCATGTCGCGAAGCTCCAAAGCCATTTCTACTAACTGTGCTTGTATTTGGGCTATTCCAGAATTATCTTGAGCAAGAGCTATCTCAAGTTTCATAGAAATTTCCAAAGCATCTTGCTGATCAACAACCTTTTGTTGCATGAGTGGAGTCCTGATATGAGGTAATAGTGCTGCAATGAACCATTCTGTATGCTACGCTGGTCCAATAGTGAAACTAACTTGATCCAACAGAACCTTGAACCTCTTATCAAAGTCCCAAACTGATTCACCTTGCTTATGCTAAATTTCTTTCAGTTCAGTTATACACTGTGACTCTGATTTAGGCTTCTTGAATTATTTGATCATTGATGTTTTAATATCAGCCAAGACATGGTTCTGAGTACTAGAAAACTTCATAAACTAGGTCAAATCTCGGTCTCTAAAAGAAGTGACCAGCTGCGCTCTTCTGATATCTTGATCCATAATATTCTTAGCAGTCCAAACAGCTTTGCACACGAACCAAAATTGCTCTGGATCCTCTGATCTAGTTCCTTTAAAGACTGGGAGTTTGATATCATCATACATATGAGCCATAGTGGATCGAGTGGGGGAAGGAGGGCTGGTAACAGGGGGGGAACTTACTAGGGTAGACTGACCTATGATAGGTTCTTAGGGATAATAGATCTGCGTTGTGGAGTTATAGGAGGGTTTCCAACAGAATGGGTTTCTTTAGATTCAGATTCTTCTGGACTTAATGGGGAATGACCGTTATTCTAGCCTAGGGTATAGGATTCAATATTTCTCTTGTATCTTTTACCGCTTCGCAACAAACCACTTTGCTCATTGAAGTCTCTTTTGCTTCCAAACATAGGTTAGTAAAAATAAATCTAGCAATCTGATTCAATCAACAATATACCTTTCTTAGCCAAGAGCATTTTAATTTTTAGACTAAAGGAATTCAGGTACTTACCCCTTGGTCCTTTGAAAAACAGTCTTTCTGCTTCACTAAAAGAAGTATGTGTGTCGATGGCGAACTCCGTCACAAATGCTTCAAGGGTTCGTGTTGTCCAGAAATCAAAAGCTCGTGATATTGAGTTGATCACCCTTTTCAATATACTAATTCTTGCCGGGGTCTAGTCAGGAAATTGATCTTCCTTGAAGTTTGTATTTCTTTCTGTCAACCTAGATAACCACTGGTGCAATTCTATGTGGATACTACCAAAGAAAATTTCATAAATATCAGTAAAAAATTACCTTTGCAAGAAGTCGTCTGAGCTATGAAGAGGATCCTTATTTTCTTGTTCAGCAAATTTCAGATAGGTCCCGTCAATCTAGTCACTGATTTCTTTTACTGAGGGCCTCCAAAACATAGCCCTCCAGGTACGATGTAGATCCCTCTTAAAGTATATCTATTCAACCGGCAACGGAACCAATTTGTTGGGCTTAGGGCAGACCCAGGTTTTATACTCTTAACTTTGCACCAACAAAAAGACCCACAGTTTTGGCCCTTCCGGAAACAACTTACGAATAGGTTGCAGTCTCACCCAAAATAGCTATGGGGTGTTGCAGAATTAGGTTTCTGCAAGCAGAAGAGGGATATTACTGTACCTTTAGCCTTAAAAAATAATAATCATGCAACACTGAGCTTCAACATTTACTTAAATAGCTTCGCATTTTAGATAAAACACAGTTTCTTACTTAACCCTTAACTGGGAATTTACAGTGAAGTTAATCTTTAGCAGTTTATCTTAATTTATCATTCATCTATTTATCAAATGCATAAAAACATAACAGAAACAACATAAATAACCACCACAACACAAGATATACGTTTTTCACCCCAGTGTAGGGGCTACGTCCACAGAACTGCATTTTATTCAACTTTTTACAAATACATAGTTCTGATCTGCGCACTCAGCTGCTGATCCTTCCTTCAAAAACCCTCTACGCACTCAGCTGTAGAGGTCATCCATGCACACAGCTCGGACTTGACCTTCCTTCTTAAACCCTAAAAACCCTCTACGCACTCAGCTGCAGAGGTCATCCACGCACACAGCTAGAACTTAACCTTAAAACCCAAAAATAGGCCTTAGAGCCTTTGCATCAAATTATCATCATAATAGAACCTACTATAACCTTACTTGACTCCTTTACATAAGTACCTTATTTATACAAGTACACTATTACAATATCATGGACTTAAACCATGGGTACCCGCAAACCATGGGACATTTACAAAAAGAGGGGCTTTGACCCAACCCCGACACCCCTAAGAGTATTTTGTGTCGCAACTCTGCTTACACCTTCGCGCAAAAACCACGAAGTTACCAAACTTAAGGACCGTTAAGGTCTGCGCCCCAACATGTCCTCATCGAGCTATGCAGGATAGTGGTCCGTGGGAGCCGAGGATGTACAAATGATGCCAGTTGATGATCCTTGAGGGTGGCGATATAGTGGGCTACTTTTTTATAGAGGAGTTGTTGGAGCACTGGCTCCAGCTTCCTGTGGTGATCGAGGAGTACCTGTATGAGGGTATGGATTTTCAGGGAGACCCTGAGATGCCCCGACCTCCTAGGGAGACATGGAAACTGGCTGGTATGTATGCGTGATTTTTTTATGTTCATATTTATACATAGTGTAGTTGAGCTGGTTGGTAGTTTGCATATTGATATTTGTGGACTAATAGTGCCCTTGTTTTTTTGTGTAGATGTTGGTCCTTGCTCGCCGCCCGGGCATTGGAGGCGATTTGTTACCGTGGCTCCCGCGGCAGTTCCTATCGGGAGTTCCCGCAGGAGGCCATGGTATATGGATGGACTAGTGCCATATATGGAGGAGTTTGCTGATATAGTGTGAGATGATGGCTGGCAGCACCTGAGTACTAACATTATTGTCGCTATTCACAACCTTCCTCCCGAGTTGACTGGTGTGATGAGAAAGATGGTCGTGGCTTGTGATCACTTTCGCCGAGCGGCAAGAGGTGATATTCTTGCAGAGGATGAGTCGTCTTCAAAAGATGACGAGCCCAAGTCAGATGATGAGTCTAAGTTGGATTAGTAGCCTAGTGGAGCTATCCTTAGTGCATTGGTGCACTTAGGGGTTTTTGTGTTGCCTATGTATATCCTGTTGAGAAATCATATGTGGCTTCTCATTTTTGTATTGGACATGTTTTGGACATCCGAATGACTGATATATATATATATATATATTTGACACACGTGGATGTGCTTTTATGGTTTTATTATGTGATTATTTTTATGATGTTGTGGAATGCAAATGTCTATGTGATGTATTATTACACTGTGTGTGTATTTTTAGACATAGTTATGCATGATGTTATGGTTGTATGTTTCCTATATGCAGTTGTGGAAGTGCCAATTTAGAATATCGTTAGCCATTTGATATGCGACACTATTGAGGTTTCTAGGAACGTGTGTGAATGTAATGGATTCAAATGTTCTAACCATCTGTTTAGTACATAGGTACTTTCTAAAGAGGCAGGGATCCTGTACTTGATAGTGGTTGTTCAACTGAGAAACAAGCAGCTGGGATTCGAAGAAGACATCGATATGTTGAATGCCTATCTGAAGAGTAGCAGCCAAGAGGCCATTGACACCATCATATTTTGCCTGGTTGTTGGTTGCGGTGCCCATGCATATTCCATCGATGTGGATCAACTCGTGCAATCGGGAGTAGATTACCCATGCACCCGAGGTGAGGTTCGGAGACCACCAGCTTGCTCCATATGTGACTCCCATTTAGCAGTTTGAGGTGTGCTCCATCTGAAGCAATGATAGGAAACGATGCATCAGACTCAATTTTGAAAAAATGTGTAAAACAAAAACTGGAAAGACTATAATACAAGTTGTAACGTTGTCACTCAAAGGCGTGACATTAGAGGGAAAGTCATTTGGAATTTCCAAGGATAAGCGGTCATTCCTTTGTGTGACACGATGACTCCTTGTAGACGCCCCATGGGGACATAGAAAACACACTTGAGTGGGTTCAAGCGAATTCTGCACTAGCGACATCATATGAATACTTGTTCCAAGTTTTCTATGTGTTGTGTTCATTTCTACGACCGCATGATGAGGTTGTCGAAACAAGCCAACATGATGTAAACGAGGTCGCGTAAGCATTGTGTCATGGTGTGCTCGAAGGTGGCTCCAGCATTTTTTAGGCCAAAGGGCATGACTTGGTACATGAATGTGCCCCATGGAGTTGTGAATGTTGTCTTGTAATAGTCTTATTTTTGGATTTGGATTTGGTTGTATCCAGAAAAACCGTCCATGAAGGAAAAGGCTTCATGTACGGTGCATGCATCGATGATCTGGTCGATGAAAGGTGTGGGAAAGTTTCCTTTGGGACATGCCCCATTGAGGTCATGGAAGTCTGTGCAAATGCGAATGGTACCCTATTTTTTATTCACAGGAATAGGATTAGAAACCCAAGTGGTGTATGCAATGGGATAAATGAAGCCGGTTGAACGCAGCTTCTCTATCTCGGCTTTCACCGCAACCACTTTGGATGGATGGATGGGTCGTTGCTTTTGGCTCACGGGAGCCACATCAGGCCATGTGTCAATGTGGTGTTCCATGATGGCTAGATCTAGGCTAGGTATTTCAATGTAAGACCAGGTAAAGATGTCACGGAATTCTTGGAAGATAGCTTTGTAGGCGTCGACCTCTTCTGGGGAGCAAGATGCCCCCAACATGATTTATTCAATGATCTCAAAGTTGGTTGAGATGTCGATTTTAATGGTTGGAGAAATGTTCACCATATTCCCTTCTTCAAAGGCATCTAGTGCTGGGATGGGGTTCTTGAACTAGTTGACCTTCCCATGGATGAAATCATTGGTCTCCACAGAAAACTGGTCATACTGCGACACCAGTTCTTTCGGGAGGAAGAATGAGCGATGGTGCATGCTGTCCCATGGGTATTTGTGGGGAAACATCATGAGATGGAAGATAGTGTATGTGACTTCTCTCATGGCATACATGTAACTCCTTTTGAAGAGGAGGTTGTAGTCCAGTTGAGCGTTGATGACTTCTATGTCGATCAGCACTATCTTCCCAGGTAATGTGATGGGGACATGGGGGAGGATTCCTTAGGCTTTAGTGGGATGTCCATCATAATCCCATAGAGTTGTGGAGGACGGTTGTAGAATTGGTGATCCAATTTTGTGCCAAACCAAGGTAGACATAATGCATGTGGATTCCCCCTCATCCACTATGCACTGATGCACAACCAAATTACGAATGGACACCGAGATTTGGAATGCAATGGTCAAGGGAATGCGTGGTTCCCCGTTCTCCGTGTCGAATGTGATCAACTTGGAGTTGGAGGGGTCTACTACCCCTAGGGAATCTAGCAAGGATTTCCTCTATGTTGGGCACGTTTTAAGTACCTCAAGTGTGGACATGGTGGTTGGTGTTTGGGCCAAATCATCCATAATGCTATAGCTGACTGCAGCGCTAGCTATGGAATTATTGGTGACTCTATGTATGCGGGGGTGCAGGAATGGGGGTAACTGAAGAGGTAGATTGAATGCCTTAGACGTGGATGTTGTTGATGAGTCAGCAGGTTCGGTGGTGGTACCGTAGTGATTCCATTGGGTTTTCAAGTTGACCTCTTCAGTCGTCATGGCTAGGAGGTGGTGAACACCTGTTTTGACCGTGGGAGGTGCCCTCGGAGTGTTGGGGTTGGGTTGGAGAGGGGGTGTAGTTTCCACCAATCCTTGGACTAGCAGTGGGTTTTGAAGCACCATGGGTGGAGGTCCTTGTGGTGTCAGGTTGGGTTAGGCTTGATTGGCAGCATTGGCGCCCTGTTGGGCCTCATTTTGAATGGCCTTCTCCGCACGACCCATGAGTGGACACTTGAATGTGTAGTTCCCATAAACATCACAAAGTGTGCATGGTTGGTTTGTGCACAATGAGACGTTGCGTCTTGGTGCATTTTTTCATGGAGGGTTTTGGGCTGGCCTATTTTTCGCAGCATTCTTGGGAGGGTTTGGTTGTTTACCGCCTCCATGTGGTTGGTTGTTTCCTTGGTTGCAGAATCCGTTATTTCTAGATTTCCCTTGTTGATTGTTGGGGGCAGGCTAGTTGGGACAGTTTTCTTATGCGAGCACTTGTTCCAATGGAGCACGTGGAGCGGGGGAAAGGGCTTGAACTGGTTGCACTGGTGGTGCATAGTATATTTGTGGGGGTGGTGGTGCCACAAATGTGGGAATTTTCCCCACATACTGTTGTGATGGCAAAGCCATGGCCTGAGCCTGCTTTGGTGTTGTAGGTTGTGCGTAGGAAGTTGTTGCTCCGGAATGGGACATCATTCTGGCATAGTTCAGAGCTTGGTTTTGGTAAGCAACAATAGTAGTGTTGCTTGTTTGTGGTGTAATGGTAGGTGGTGTCAATCAAGGCTGTGGCTATTTGGAGACCGATCCTATGATGTCGTCTGCAGCATGGGATGCCCCCGGTGCATCGCTATATGAGGTACTTGGATGGCGGGCGTCTGGAATGATAGTATACAGGTATCCAAACTGAGCATAGATAAGGTCAAATTGTTGGGCCTTCAGTATGGCCTCTTCTTCGGATTGGGGATGTTCGAATGTAGTGTCCTTTGCTATGGGTAGTAACAAGGTATTAAGGAACCAATCCAAGAAGATCTTTTCATCAAGTTGGATTTTTCATAGGCTATGGTGTCACCGCCACTCATGGATATGGTCAGTTATATGAGTGGCAGTGCTTTGAAAGTAGGATAGCAGGACCTCCACCACCTTGTCATATCTGACTGGGAGTTGGAAATACTATAGGAACATGAAGGATAGGGAGTTGAAGTCTGGGTATTTGGCCTATGGTAGCTCAATGTACCATTTGGCTGCAGCACCTGTAAGGGTGCCTCAACCGGATGGAATCGTCTTCGATGCTGTTGGATGAGCACCATAGATGGAATGTAATTATGTGGTTTTGTGGACATTCCCCTGCTTTGCCTTCAAACTTGGGGATGTCTGATGGCAGCTTAGTTGGCATTAGAGGCCAAAGAGATTGATGGCGGATGGGGTCATTTGTTAATCTAGCTAAGTTAGGCAAGTTCAGATGAGCCATGAAGGGCATATTTGACCCTAGGTTGATGTGGGATGGAGCTGCGATGGTGGTGGAGTTTGCAGGTGCATAATGAATCTTCATAGCTGGGGGTGCTTGCGGTGGCACCATTGCTGGTGGGCCAATGCCCCCAAGTGTTGTGGGTGGGATAGTATGAGTGGCGGGGATATTTCCCCCATGTATGATAGTAGGGGCAATGTACTATGGACGGTCCACTGCCCCCTTATGTGGCGAGAGGGGCAATGTGTGTGGAAGGGCCACTCCCCATGTGTGCTACAAGTGGGTCATCTTGGCTGGTCACTATTGGTGGTGGCAGCTGACTAATGAAAGTCTATATCACTGTTCTTGGGCTACTTTCTAGGTTGTCAGTGATAGGTTGTGGTGTGGCAATGGGTCCACTTGCTAAGGTTACGCCGGAAAATGGATCCGGATTTGTACCGGCTATGGAAATTGATGGTGCAGTGAGGAGGTCTGGTTCAAACTGATATGGGTCTGAATCAAAACTAGAGGCTGTGTGGCCCTCTAATGGTGTGGGAGATCACTGAGAACAGCTGTAATGGTGTTGATTGAGTGTTCCAAATGTTGGTGGTTTATCTCTTAGGCATGAGGAAGAATGTGGAGGATCAATTGTGTTAGATTTTACCAATATGATGGGAATGATATTTGGACCCCAGTTTCAGTGGCTTTCTATTGGCTGCAGGTGGTCACTTGGCCACCAAGACTGCCAAAAGACAGTTCTTGGCTTATTCCTCATAGGTGCTTCTACTCAATCGAAAGGGGCTGTTTCCTATTTCTCTTGGAAATTCCTCTCAGCGGCCAGCTACTTTGGGGTTCCTGTGGTACTCATCACCATAAGTTTCTAGGAAGATCCCAAGTACTTCCCATAGTTGAAGCATTCAGGGACTACAAATTGGTTTATACTTAGTGTAAATTAGTAAATTTTAAGGCTCACTCAGCGTCATGAATTGAGTTGGGTTAATTAGTTGGTATGGTGTATTTGTTTGTTTGTTTTTTCTAGGATCTGGTTGCTGCAAATGGTTTATGAATTCATCATGGTAGATTTCATGTCATTGTGTATGCATGCATTGAATGAAATTGTGAAAAAATATAGTGAGTAACCCTGAATGTTTGATGGCCTAACTAGATGTCTACCTCTTGCTGATATTCCTCTTCAACCAAGAGAAGGTGTTGGGCTCTCAAGACAATGGGACTAAGCCCATCCGTAGATCCTCAGGTCACCTCCCAGATGCAAGGTTGGTCAACATGGAGGATGCTTAGTGCCGTGAGAAGCCCTCCTTCTCTACCCCCTCTACCTTTCAGGTCATCCAGTTTTAGTGGTCTGGAACAATATAGTGGAGAGCCTATATCTATACGAGCTTGCCCTTCATCGTATCCCAGAATACCCCAAAGGGTGATGACTTGGTAGAGGAGGAAGGGGAAGCAAGAGATATAGTTTTAGGTTGATTTTAGTTAGGCTAGGTTCATTTGATTAAGCCATTAACATTTACTTGGAATTTACAGATTTGTTTATGAAAGAAATTGCAGGAAATAAAAACAGAAGCTGAAATTGAATTGCAGTGCTGGACAAAGGCAGCTGAGCCGCATTGACAATCCTATGAAACTGAAATTTAACCTTTATTAAACTAAAATCAAAGTTCTGTTTGATAGGCCGCACATTTATGATCAAATCTAGCGAGGGGTCGCACAAAATGCAGAAACAATCGTGGACTGAGTTTCTAGGTTGAAGTCACACTTATCGGGGGATTAAGTGTGCCTTGGATGCACCTATTTTCCCATTAAGTGCACCCCAGTCTCACTTTTGGCCCCTATAAGAGCACCCTGGCATGGATTTGGGGTTTCTTGTGAGGCAGAGTCAGATCTAGCTAATAGTAACTTATGTGGTGGCCAATCTGACTCGGTTTTTCCTAGAAAAGGATTAGGCAGTACTGAAAACAGGAAATAAACTGAATCTAAAGTGGATTTAATAGGAATTTTTTGAAAAACTAGGGAAAATTTTTTAAAAACTTGAAAATTAAAAATTTGGACTAGGGAGCCTGTGGGATCGACCTGGTATGGTCGACAATTCTATAGCAGGGATTTCTGCCTACTACAGGGGCAGGAATGGCTCCCTTCTATCTATAGGACAGAAGGGTAGGTTCCTGCTAGTGGGTAAATGTAGAAAATAAAAAACGAAAACGAAAATGGACAGAACAGTAAACTAAGCTAAATTAAGAACAGAAAGAAGATAGAAGCAATGGTGAACCCCTCTACAAACACAAGTTAGGGTTCCGCCTCCAAAGACGTACAAACAAAGATTAGGCTACAATAACCTGCAAAACAATGTTAAACATAAACCTACAAATGAAATAAGGGTTAGAAAGCAAAGAAAACTTAGAAACTAAGAAACAAAACATGAAACATGGTTATACCTTCTCTTGGGTGGAAATGGGCCACGATTTCCTAGCTTATGGAATCACATTTATTGTATGGGGAGCTTTGGCTCAATGGAAATGGAGGAGAGGGAGTTTGGGTAGCTTGAGAGGCGAAGGTCTCAAGGCATCCACGGGCAGCATAACAATATGCAAGGGATAAGTTGTTTGAGAGTGACCCCCCACCCTCCTTTTATAACTTTTTCAAGGGGTTTTAGGGTTTTAAGCCTTTGGTCAGGTCTTTAGCCCCTTTTTTGGGTTTTTATCCCCTTTCACCCTAACTTTAACTCCTTTTAGGGTTTTAACCCCTTTTGGGGGGATTTAGCTCCTAGGAGACTATTTTAGGCCCCTTTTGGGGGGTTTTAAGCCTTTTTCTTCATCCTTTAGCTATTTTGAGGGTGGGTGGGTCTAATGGATGTATATGAGGGTCGTGCCGTGGTGTCCTTGGGTGGTGTAGGCCATTGAGAGCTGAGTGGAGGATTTTTGGGTTAACAATGACGGCAACGATGATGATGATGATGATAACAATGATCACCATAGTCACCATCGTCATCGTTATCTTCATTATCATGACCCTCATCATCATCATCATCATCATCAACGTCATCATCATCATCATCGTCATATTCGTCATCATCATCATCATGACCCTCATTGTTATCATCGTCATCACCACCATCATCGTCATTGTCATGACAGAGATGATGATTATAATGATGATGATGGCAATGCTGATGATCACCATCATCTTCATCAACATCATCATCCTCATAAGTAAAACTTAGTTTACTTCAAATATCAATTTTCTAAAAAAATTGCATAATACTTGCAAACCTAATTTCAATCAAAAAGTGATGAGAAGGAAATTGTTTGATATAGCCAATAAAATGAAAGGAATTTTTTGTATCCTTGAAATACTTCTTATATCTAATAGATTCCTCAACTTCTAGAACTATGGGTCCCAAATACATGTTCAATAGAGAGATGCAAAACTAAGAGGAAGAAAAACATCCTACCTTGAATAAAGAACCTTCACATTAATGAGGGAAGAACCATCTACATAACGACACATCCCTATCTTGGATAAATGAAAATATAGCTTTGAAGGATGATTGAAAAGTTGAGCATGTGAGCATGTGAGCATGGTGATGATGATGATGATGATGTTGATGATGATGATTATGATTATGATGTTTATGTCTATGATGACAATGATGAGGATGGTGTTGATGATGATGATGATGTTGATGATGTTGTTGATGATGATGATGATGTTGATGATGACGATGACAATGGTGATGATGATGACTATGATTGTGATGACGATGATGATGATGATATTGATGATGATGATGATGATGATTATCATCATCATTGTGATGACGATGAGAATGATGACGATGATGATGATGATGATGATGATGATGGTGATGATGATGATGATGATGATGATGATGATGATGATGATGAAGATTATGTTGTTGATGTCAATGATGACAATGATGATGATGATGATTATGATCATCATGAGGATGATGATGATAATGATGATGGTGATGATGATGGTGATGATTATGATGTTAATGAAGACATTGACAATGATGGTGTCGATGATGAAAATGATGATGATGATGATGATGATTATCATCATCATGAGGATGACGACGATGATGATGATGATGAAGATGATGATGACGATGATGACGAAGATAGTGATGATGATGATGATGATGATGATGATGTTGATGATGCGCATGTTCATGATGATCATGACAACAATGACGAAGATGATGATGATGATGATGATGAAGACCATGATGATGATGATGATGACAATGAAGATGATGATGATGAAGATGTTGATGATGATGATGATGATTATGATGTTGATATCAATGATGGAAGTGATGACGATGGCGATGATGATGATAATACTGATGCTAATGATGATGATGATGATGATGATTATGATGATTATGATGATGATGAAGACATTGGCTGATGTCGACGATGACAATGATGATGATGATGATTATGATGCTGATGAAGACGATGATTATGATTATGACGATGATCATGATTGTGATAATGATGATGATTATCATCATCATGAGGATGACGATGATGATGATGACGATGATGAAGATGATAATGAAGATGATGATGAAGATGGTGACAATGATGATGATGATGATGAAGATGATGCGCATGTTGATGATGATCATGAAGACAACGATGAAGATGATGATGACAATGATGATGAAGACCATGATGATGATGATGACGACGATGAAGATGATGATGATGAAGATGTTGATGATGATGATGATGATTATGATGTTGATTTCGATGATGAAAATGACGACGAGGATGATGATGATGATGATGATGATGATTAATATTATGATGTTGATGTCAACAATGACAATGATGATGATGATGATGATGATTATCATCATCATGAGGATGACAATAATAATGATGAATATGATGATGAAGTTGATTATTATGATGTTGATGATGATGGTGATGATTATGATGTTGATGAAGACGATGACAATGATGATTTTGACGACGACAATGATGATGATGATGATGATGATGATTATGATGCTGATGAAGATGATGATTATGATTATGATGATGATCATGATTATCATTGTAACATCCCCAACACTCTAACCGGGAAAGAGGACACTGCTTCACACTAATCATACAGGCATCTAGCCCCATAATCATGAAAATACATACACATAATGCTGAGGCCAAGATATTTCAAACATAAAACATACTACGATGCATAATTCATTAATAGTAAATACAATTGCAAAACTGATTAATCAAGAATACTTATCTTATGAGGAATGTCCCACAACTAGCTACGTAGCTGAAACGTTCCACCCAACCATAGGCTAACGTTCTCCTTAATCTCTCAGCAATGCTTCCACCCCCGAGCTAGGCATGATGTTAGTTTTTTCAACATTTAAGCTAGCATTATGTTAGGATCTTTTCACTGAGAGAATAACAAGCACAGCAATAACATAAGCACATCACATGAGACAAGAGACACAAAGAGTTTTGATAGGGGAAACCATAAATGGAGAAAACCCCTCAACTTCCTCTAAGATAGTATCACCACAAGATGTGAAACCCAAAATAGTAAGATGAGCTCCCAACACAACAGCAGCCTCCTGTCTTCTGTCAAGCCAAAGTATTTCCTTCTCAAAAGGTGCGCCACACTTGAGAGAGAAAGTGATGTAATTCACAAGTGATAAATAGAGAGACTCTCACTCTCTATTTATATTCTTCCGTTGACTTGAAGTGCACTCAACCATGTAGGCTTAACTTACAATTACTTACTCGAGCCTACACCTTAATTAGTGTATAATAACCCAAGTGCCCCGAAACTGTGGGGACTTACCTAATTACTTGACAAGACTTGTTTACATTAATAATCCTCCCGATCGAAACATCGAGGTAAGACAATATGACTCAAATACATAATAGAAACATCCCAGAATAAACATCGGGTTACAATATATAAAATACATATAAGAATACATTTTGAAGTTACATATACATCAACACTCCCTCTTAACTAGGAAGGTATTCTTTCGACACAATTTTCAGCACTGGTCTTCTTCTCTGTATCACTGGATCATGTTCATATTCAAGTCATCTCTGTCATCAAGTCTTCTTTGTCTTCAAGTCATATTCATCTTCAAGTCATTTGGATCTGGATCATCTCTTGATCTGGATCATCATAGGACATCATCACAGGATCTAGATCATCACTCGATCTGGATCATCATCACTAAATCTAGATCATCACTCGATCTGAATCATCATCACTGGACTGGATCTAGATCATCACTCGATCTAGATCATCACTGCTGGATCTGGATCATAGCTCGATCTGGATCTCCACTGGTCATCATCATGTGTGTACTATCTCGTCATAGGAAGTTCTACAGAGCCAGCCCTTTTTCATGCTAGTTGTAGGCCTACTCTCATGTAGGTCTTTGCCCAGCACTTACATCTGACCTACTCGTCAGAAAGGCACGCCCATCACTCACATCTGGTCATGTAGTAAACTACAATCACATCAGAAATGCCCAGCAATCACATTCACCAGCATGATAGGACACATCAACTATCATCTGTGAAATGGCTCAGCACTTATATTCACCATCATGGTAGGACACCTCAACTACCATCTGTGAAATGGCTCTGCACTTATATCTGACCTACTCGTCAGAAGGGAACAATCCCATCCAGGAAGGAGCCACCTCTGCCACAATGATGGAAGACTCTCACCCACAATGAGGAGAGATTTCTACACTTACATCTGACCTACTCGTCAGAAGGGCACAATCCCATCCAGGCAGGAGCCACCTCTGCCACAATGATGGAAGACTCTCACCCACAATGAGGGTGATTTCTGCACTTACATCTGACCTACTCGTCAGAAGGGCACAATCCCATCCAGGCAGGAGCCACCTCTGCCACAATGATGGAAGACTCTCACCCACAATGAGGAGAGATTTCTCCACTTACATCTGACATGGAAGGAAATAAATAATTTAGCCATGAACAAAATGGCACTGCCCTTACATCTGACCTGCTCGTCAGAATGGCACAATCCCATCCAGGCAGGAGCCACCTCCGCCACAATGATGGAAGACTCTCACCCACAATGAGGAGAGATTTCTGCACTTACATCTGACATGGAAGGAACTAAATCCTTTAGCCATGAACAGAATGGCACAGCCCTTACATCTGAACTACTTGTCAGAATGGCTTTCAATCTCAGCACTCATATCCGACATGGAAGGAACTGAATCCTCTCACCATGACAGAATGGCTCAGCCCTTACATCTGACCTCCTCGTCAGAATGGCTTTGGGACACATCACTGTCTCTGGGAGGAAGCCTCAATCTAGAGAACACCAAGTCTCTCTCTGAAGTACTCAAACTTCAGCCTAGCCAATGGCTTCATCAATACATCAGCTATCTGTTCCTCTGTCGCAACATACAGGAGCTTCATTGCTCCTCTCTACAACATATCCCTGATATAGTGATATTTGATCTCAATATGCTTCGACCTGTCATGGAACACTGGATTCTCTGACAACTTCATGCAACTCTAGTTGTCACAATGTAGACAGGTAGCATCCAACTGGAGATCAAATATATCAGACAGTAGCTTCCGCATCCATACTGCCTCACAACTAGCTAAACAAGCTACGACATACTTTACTTCAGCTATACTCAGTGCCACATAGGATTGCTTCCTGCTAAACCAAGAGATCACACCTGATCCCATACTGAAGCAACATCCTGAAGTACTCTTCCTGTCGATGGCACTGCCTGCCCAATTTGAATCAACATAACCCTCCAGGTTAATCTTCAGATTTGCATCGTACTTGAGCCCATAATAAACTGTACCCCTGCATGATTTGCAACCATCAGGTGAACATGTCTCAATGTGTTCACAGCAAAGCAAATATTTGGTCTCAGGTACATCAAGGACCCAATCATCTGACGATACATCGTAGTATCAACCGTCTCTGAAGAAGCATCACTCAATAGCTTCAGGTTCGATGCCATAGGTGTGGCCATGCAGTCCATCATCCTGAACCTCTTTAGGATCTCTACTTCATACTTCCCTTGTCCAAGGAATATTCCATCTATACTCTACCACACCTCCATACCTAGAACAATAGTGCATCGACACATAACAGGAGCATCACTGGTCTTCCACCTTCAACTTTGGAGCAAAGGTTGGAATCCACTTTACTCTTAGTAAAGCCTAGAGTCATCAGTAATCTGCTCATCCTATTGTACCATGTCGAACCTCAAGATATTCTGTAGTCACTCCCTCTGAAGCGGAGCATCATACTCCCCCTGTCTTCTGTGCTCTATGCACTGAAAACATTCTGTACCAGAGTGACAAGTAGCTTCCTATGCTACTATTATTCTATGCATCCATCTAGTGTATAGAATTTCATCTTCAACCTTTTAGCGAAGGTTAATATCTTCATCAATCTCATCATGTATTTGTTTCAACTCTTACTGGCTGCAAATGTCTCTTCATAGTCTAGACCTTCCTTTCGTGAGAAGCCTCATTCTACGAATCTTGCTTTGTATCCCACCATGTTTCCATTTACTGCATGATGGAACTATGAACTTCTCTTCAGGTCTCGATACTGTGCCCTGACATCATTCTTCTTGAATTGGTCTTCCCTTTCTTCTTGGTGGATGGAAGGTTCTGCATCAATGATGTCACTGTACTCGTCATATTATTCTTTGTCTTTGAACTGCCATCACTTGTTCTTTGGAACAAGTCTTCATTCTTCCTTGCTTGTAGGCGATTATGTATGCGATATTTCCTACAAGTCAAATGAAATTTTATGGTTAGAAACATTTCATAAGGAATATTTATACTGGCAAACACTTATGCATAAATATATGATCATGCAACTACTTTAGCCAATACAAAATTCATCCATATCTCATTGAAACTTTCTAGATGCCTTCCATCTCTACCAGGACAACATTGAGATTGTGCACTAATCCAATATGTCAGCAAAGAGGTTTCATTCTAGATAAGTAGCAATGGAAAATTTGTATAGCCCCATGAGCTACTTACCCATCACATGCATATTAGTAGTATTTTGTCATTAATGCAAACATCCTATCATGCATAATACAATAACTGAATATAAACAAAATAATATAATGAAATGACAATTGAATACTTATATTTATTTGTTTCGAGGGTAGACTCCTTCTTGAGCCTTCAGCTTCATCGTCTTCTTCATTCATAATAGCATTGTTTCTTATCCAAAAGCTAAGGTGTATAAGAAGTTCTTCAAGAGTTGAGTTCTTCATATTCCTCATTGCTTGAGGGATCTTCTTTGGATGGAAATATCTTGATCTTCAGTTGCTCCCATCTTCTCTTCTTTTCTTATGATTTTAGCTTCTTCTTCTTCACGGATTCTTCTAAAAGTAATCACTTCCTTCTAGAACACATTCCTTGAATGAATGAATTCTACGATCCTGGGAGGCCATTCAAGGTGGCCATCACCACTTTTGCATTCTTCACTTTTTCTTTTAACGCTTCAAGTTGTTCTTTGATTTGAGAGACTGTTATGACTGCATGGTCTCTGCATTCTAGATCTTCACATTCTTCAACTGGATTCTTTAGGTCATATTCTGATTTTGTTCTTCCCTTCAAATAGCTTGAGATTTAGGAAGACCTTCAACATCTTTGCTTGCAATAGGTACTGCTCTGTAATGCACATGTGCAATCCTTCTATGTCAAATCTCATTTGGCTCTACTGTGTCATGGATCAAGGCTTGTTCTGGATCTCTTTATGGATGGTTCATCATCCTCTGTAGCATGAGCATGATGTCTTCTTTGGCCTCATCTCCCTCTGAAACTGGAACCTCCATACTCATGTAGGTGTCCAATCCATTTTCTTCAGAGAGATCATATACTTCCAGGTTTAGAAGTTGTCAACTTCCACAAGCTTTTAACTAAGCTGATGTGATATATCATATTGAAATGAGAACCTCAAATGGAAATAGCAAAGGATTAGATCTTACCGATTTGAGGTGTCCGTCCTTGTCCCGGAGTTCGTTGATCTAGGGTTTGTCACAGAAACCCTAATTTTAAAAAATTAGAATATTTTAGATCTGATTGGATGAATAGATAGATCTCTTCAAATGGAGCTGTCCAATGTACTCCTTTTCTAAAAACAGTGGAGGGAAACTCCCGGAACAGGAAGCCCTAATTTTCTGATTTCTTCTGCAGAAATACCTATTACTGTTTCTATGATATCTCTAAAATTAATGATCCTCTGTGTCTGAAATTTATCAATAAGGTAACCTCGCATGTCCCTGATCCAATACCACAGGTTTTATCAGAATTGGTTTCACCATTTGGGATTTATGATCCTTTTCCCAAGGTGACCTTTTACAGGACTGTTCAGAACAACGAAGTTGAACGGCATGCCACGTGTCACTTGTTCATCTTCTGAGTCTGAAATTTGGAACGCAGAAAGTAAAGTCTGTTCCCTTTCTGGAACATCTTCAGGAATTCCATTTGGACCTCTATAGCCCAAGATATTGCAGATCTCCCCAGGTGTCCTTTTTATGGATGATTTCTAGAAGAGGATGGAACCCTAACTTGGAGAGATCATATCTCCCAGAATATAGCGAATCCGAGGCTTCCCTTTGGAAACAGTGTGCATCGGGATTTTATCTACAGCACCTGCAATTTTTAGCTTTTGATACTTCTCCAATCTCTAAATATGTCGACTGTACCAAAACTTAGCAGTTTTAGTATTTAGGGTTTCTCCTAGCTAGGGATCAAACTAGGGTTTGACTTTCCCGGAGATTTACCCAACCAAATTTCTTGATCCAGGTCTCTAAATTTCAGTTTTGATGAGGAGAACAAGCCTATGCTGGTCTCACCCAAAAATTCCTCTTCTGTAGAAATCCCTAATTTCCACATCGAAACTGAAAATGATTGAAATTGAATTCTGCATCGACAGAAAGATGCACCCTTCAATGGAGAGTCATCCTAGCATACTTTTGCTAAAAATCTGTGGGGGAATATCCACAAAATAGGAAGCCCTAGTTTCTGTAT
>LPNX010526203.1:247383-279220 GCA_001517045.1 Pseudotsuga menziesii | reverse complement strand
GTTTAAGGAATAGTTTTTAGGATAAATAAAACTCAGCCTTATTCAGAGAAGGAAAGTTGTAACTTGTACTAGTTGAAGTGTATTTTTTAGCATGGTGACTATTAACTTCCACGTTCCCAGACATATGAACATTGAAGATCATTTAAATAATCAGATCTGATAGCAAATTGTAGGTGACTTTTTTTTGAGGAATTTCTGATTTAACATCTACTGAATATGCCAGAGGAATTTCTGATTTAACAGTTTTAGAGTACTTAAACTCCACTATTGATTCCATGAACTGAGATACACTTGACACAAATAGTCGGGATGCTGTGCTCACTGTAGAAAGTTTTAACACAACATCTTCTAAGGCTTGCACTCCACTAAGAAAAGATTTTTCTGCAAAACAAATAATAAAACAAGTTAGGAATCCTTGAAGAACTAAAATGAAATATATTCTACTTTTTCATTCTCTACAGTAAATAAATGAGAAGAAAAAGCTCGTACCTAAGACATTTGCTTCAAAGCTTTTAGCATTAAATACAATGCTTGTAGGTACAACTGGATGGTGAGATAATCCTTTTACATCGCATGGAATTCATAGGGAGATAATCCTTTGACATTGATGGCTGTTGCATTTCCAAAGTTCTTTGGTTCGATGTCCCCTGACAGGTTTGTGTAGGCTGCTGCATCTTCTGCCTTCACAGTCTTATCAAACACTGGTCCATCTTTCTCATCATTTACTGAATTTATTGTGCATGATTGATCTTCGTTTTTTGAAAATCCATGCTTAAAGCAGACAAAGGGAAATTGGTCAAATGAAAGACCCATGTTTTTTGAAAAGTCATTAAGCCTGATACTGGAGATGTCAAATTTTGGGCACTTTATATTGGTGACTGATTGCTGAGCTGTCTCTGCTTCCCCAACTTCCCCCACTGGGGTATTGTCTACTGTTCTGACCCCAGATGGCATGCTTTCTTGGAAAATGACATCATAGAAAAACCTGTGTAAAGTTCCAATCACCTTTGGATGACAGTGATATTCTAAATTTTTCAAGCATACTTTTATTATCGGTGTAACATGGTCTGTTTGGCTGATATGTTGACAGAGAAAGCAAACAAGTTTATCTTCTAATTCACTCTTCAATTCAATGTAACACAAAGAATTTATCCGCGTAGAAGAAAATTTATCATCTGCTCTTATGATAGACGGCCCAGTGGGTAGAATTTTGTTTGTACACAGTGTACTATATGCTGGACTCCCT
Organism: Pseudotsuga menziesii; assembly: GCA_001517045.1. Taxonomy (NCBI): domain Eukaryota; kingdom Viridiplantae; phylum Streptophyta; class Pinopsida; order Pinales; family Pinaceae; genus Pseudotsuga; species Pseudotsuga menziesii. Next base: position 277,974 of record LPNX010526203.1, on the reverse strand, counting down.
ACTAAATTAGGAACTTCTATATTTATTGTTTCCATACCAATCCCTAACTTGCGCCCACATGCCCCTTGGACAGATCTGCAATCAAGCCAAATATATGCAACAAGATCAGTAAACAAGCTAGCAATGAATTGACATGCTATGCAGTCAACAATTTGGGCAACACAAAACTTTTCAATGAAAAAACTTACTAGACAACAATATTGGTCAGGTAACTTACTCAACATTCATGTTCTCGATTTGAGCATGCAGTGTAAGCTTTTCCTGGCAAGTTTCACCCCCCTCATCAAGACACAGTTCAATTGATAGGGACTTCAATTCAGCCATTACCTTGTGCCTTACAACATTGAGCATGTCTGCAGTAGATTTTTTGCTGTTCAAGGAAATACCCGGCTGATTGTTGCACAAGTTGTCAACACCAATACCACCAAATGCTAACCCTTCTGGCACTTTGCTACCATCAAACACATTGCTCAATTCAGAGATGGCTGTTATTTGTTCTCTTTTAAAATCATCAGGCTTCAACCGGTGAAGTGGCTATGGGAAGTTACCCCCATCCCCTACCAACCATGCCTTGTGCATATCCATTCCTACCTGAATCCATATTGCCGTAGTTCCATCTAGATTCTCCACTTTGATAAAAGCCACTACCTCCATCATTCATCTTTCTCCTTTGATTCTGTGTTTGAGTTTCTGATGGTTGCTGATGACGTGTATGAGTTTTGTTTATCTATGCAGAACTGAACTTCCCCAAATTAACAAGAGAAGAAAATGCTATCACACATGGACGCCCATTGAACAAGCGACCATGCATTCCAGCTTTGCAGTTATAAGCAGTAGTGTGATCATAGAACTCAACCTGGCAATATCCTTTTGATTTACCGCTTGCTTTTTCCTCGGAGAATTTTATATCTTTCACTTTCTCATATGACATTGATCTTGAAAATGCTTTGCTGACTTAAATTGAAACTAATGTTTGCAAGTTTGCTTCTCTCTAAAGTTCATGTTTCTGCAAGTTTTCATCAAGAAACTTTGTGATGCATTATTCTTTCTTAAACTATAATTGTTTTCTACAGCAAGAGGACAACAGCCTGCACAAGCTCCAGGGAACAACAGGACTCAAGCTCCTGGGAATAACAGGACTGGAAATTCTAGGCAGAGTCTGTGTGTGCATTGTAGACAACCAGGTCATAGTTCTAATGATTTCCCTCAACAGGTTCCCCAACCTCAAGGGCGTCGATCTGGTCGTAGTTCCAATGAGTTACCTCGGCAGCCTCCTGAGCCTCGAGGGCGTCGAGGTGGTCGAGGTGGTCATAGATCGATTTCTACTGGTATCACTCTATCCTGGAATACCATAAGGCTTAAATAAAACAAGTCAGGTTTGGGACTGTGGTCTGTATATATTCCATGATTAAACTACCTATTTCAAGGAAAACAAAATATGCATTGGGCATGCTTTGACTTTAGTGTTGGAGGCTCTAGCACATGGAAGAATTTTCAAGAATAATCAGAACAGATATGTGCAATCATGAGTGATTATAACCTGTACATTAGTTTCTTCCTTGCAGTGAAGATATTTTATTATTCGAGATGATCATTTTGGTGACATGTGACTACTTGTATTATACAGGAACACAGGAAGTGCTTTGTGACACCTGCCATTGCTTCATTTAAGTCCATGAAACCTTTTTTGTCTTTATATTTTATGCTTGTCAAATTTACAATGGAGAAATTTGACTTTGAACTTGTTTTCTAAATACATTGGGAACAAACAATTCACCAGTATTTAGTGATATGTGAAAGAATGAAAACAGTATATATGTCGATAGGATTTGTGTTTGATACCTTTGGTGAATTTCTTCTTAACAAGATTGCTTAATTTTGCATATGATTTCCTTGTAACTAATGAGGTAATAATTTTGCATTCCTTGTAACTAATGAGGTAGACTTGAGCTCATATGCATGAAAAGTGGAAATTATAAAAAAGTAGGATTAATCCATTTTATTTTAATTTCTTCATTCTGCATGCTTGTTGTTTAACCATTTCAATCTAGAAATGAAGACACTTGGTACAATGGGTTTCCATAATTTTGTAGCCATTTGTAGTTCATCACATCTACAGTTCATAAAATTTCAATGTTCTGAATATCCTTCGATTCAATGTGCAGGTATTCTTACAAAGTGAATAATTCAATATCTTATGTTTTTGCAAATAAAACCATATGTGTGAACTCCATGATAAGGATAACTCACATTGCCAACCTTTTCCCTGATTCAATACTCCATGGTCTTCATTTAAATACAAATTTATTACTCTGTTGTAGCTACCCTTTTGCACTTTAATTGTTTTAATTGAGCTGCATTGCAGATGTAACATTTGACTCTACCATGGAATCTATGCTCCCTATGCAAATTGCACTTGCACAGGCACATGCAAATTGCATATTCTGAATCAGAAACATCCACTAAACAGTCAATCCATAGTCCGTAGGAATCAATTGCTATGTTCTATGGCACATTCATTAGTTAAGCTTGGATTCATGTATTGTAGAAAAAATTACTCTCCAAGAAGTAGTCTCACTCCCTTTTATCTCATATCCCTCTGTAGTGATCTTTAGAGTGTTTCTTTATGTGAATAAATTTTTGGATTGCAGGTTACAGGGATACCTGTTGTCTTTATATCAGCATTGGAGGATAAAGGGCGAACAACAGCCACGAAGAAAATCATTATGTGCAAGAAACCATCCTTAATGTTTACATTTGCTTTTATTTATGTAAAAGAAACAAGAATTTTAATGTCTGCATTTTGACATGTAAAAAAAGCCATGTTTGATTTCAATTACTATGGTATTTGTGTCTCCATGTATCAAAGAACTATAATGGCAATCTCTTCAGGTTAAAATGTTAATCTTACAGTGAACCATGATGGTTGTATTTACATTTGAAATGAAAAGAAAAGATTGGGGACATATATATCAATGTCCCAAGTAGGTATCCAGGCTTGCAAATTACCAAACTTGGTTTCATAACTTGCCTGGTTTTGATAGCCATTTATTTTATATGCAGGTATGCATGTTTTCGATAAATATATGTTGAGGGCATCACTATATTGTTTGCAGTTGGAATCATTGGCGAGGTTATGCAATTATACTTAGGAGTATGTTTCCCGTATCTTTGCAGCATGGGAAACTTGGATATTTTTTTCCCTGTGAATAATTTACAGATTTATTCAAATTATTGAAGATTTCATTTTGTGAGAATTAAACACTCAGTGTGAATGTATAGCTCTTTTTGGTGATTCCAGTACAGAGTAATTTGCTTGCAAGCAGTCTGTCATTGTACCATGTCAGTTATCAATATATCAATATAAAGACCACGTGGCACATTGATGTCAGCTTAACTTAGTCTGCAAAATTGTTAAAGAGGCCAACACAATTAGTTAATTTTCAGAATTCCTAGGACTTGAGCATTAATATGGACTACTATTTTACAAATAGTTGTCACTTATTGCTTGGTCTTCTGACTTGCTTGAAATAATTCAAAGTTCTAGGTAAATGTAAAGGACTCTAGATTACGGATACGGATACGGATGGAATGCTACGTAACTGTGTAAATATTTTTTTTTTTTTTTAAATCACTGCCGTCGCTTAAGCGACGCTTCTCAATGATTTCCGTCGCATAACCGACGCTTCCAGCTGTATTTTATCCGACACTTACCCATGCTATCCGTCGCTTATCCAACACCTATATATGTCGCTTATCGGACATTTACAATGATATCCGTCGCTTATCCGACGGCAATTCTGTCGCTTTACCGACGGCCTGAAGATTATTTTCTCAAAAAAATTTCACCACCGTCGAAGATATGCTGTCGATTAACCGACGCTTGAGATTTAACCGATGGTTACTTAGGTGTCGCTTAACCGACGGTTAAGTAGGTGTCGGATAACCGACGCCAAGTTTCCGACACTTAAAAAAAAATCAAAGTGTCGTACATGCGACAGGAAAGTGTCGAAAATCCGACATGACGGCCGTGGGATTTTTGGTCGAAATGTAGTAGTGTAATTATTACAACATCAGGCGGTTAGTTCCATCGGCAACCGCAATAGTGGCCCGCCATCCGTAAATATTTTTTTATCGATGGTTGGAGCAACTAGCAGCTGCAACATTGGTTGTCAAGGCCTCTATCCATCAAAATATTATTCCACAAGATAGCTGCAATGGTGGACACTTGAACAACTAATATTTTTTGAGGACGTCCCTCGACGGTCTCATCAACAAACTTCTGTCGATCGCCGATGGTTTTTAATACTTAAACAAAATTTGAAAAATTTTCTTCTTTGCATTGGCTATTCCTTCCACTAAGTTTTGTCGATCCACTTCACTAGCTTTCAGCAGCCTCATCCTCTACATATCGACGATCCCATCTTCTAGTCATCGGCGATCTCAACAGCTAATATTTTCTAATCGTCGATGATCTCATGCCTTAGAAAATTTTTTGGGAATGTTTAGCCTTTTTTTCCACAACATCGACTGTCGGAACAACTATTCATCGGGTGGATAGTGTCTCAGAATGCCACAACGATGGGTGCGCAATCTGCTAATTGTTTTCAAAGTAGTTCATCAGTGGTCACCTCATCTAATCTTCTTCGATCGCCGACAATCAATCCTTGGATTCCCTTTTGACTAAATGGAGCCGGCATTTCGACGGTATTCAACTAATCTCCGCTGAAAATGCGGCTCCCGTGTCCTCTATCTTTCACTAACGGTCGACGAACACTTGAGGAGTTTCACAATTTCCTTCGACCGTCGGGTGACCTTTCGACTAGGTGATCTGCTACATTGGAAGTGCTTCACACTTAGTATTCCAATGAGCCGATGGTTCTCATGCCTAAACAAAAAAAAAAATTTGGAAGTTTAGAGTTTTCCTGATTTCTGCTGCGTAGAAGGAAACCCGCCTCTACTAACTGATATTTCATGGCCCATTCAGGCCCATGCTATAACCTTTGCTCTGATACCATTTTGTAATGTCCCCTGCCATCCGACCGGGAAAGAGGATGCTACTTTACACCAATCATATGGGAATCTAGCCCCATAATAATGAACATACATACAATAATGCTGAGGCCAAGATACTTCAAACATAAAACATACTATGATGCATAATTGTTCCTGTACATAGTGGAAGAAAAACAAAATTCATTCAAATATAATTTATCATTCAACGTGTCCATCATCATAATTCATTAACAGTAAATATGATTTCAAAACTAATTAATCAAGAATACTTATCTTCGAGAACTGTCTTGCAACTAGCTACGTTGCTGCAACGTTCCACCCAACCATAGGCCAGCGTGCTCCTTAATCTCTCAGCAACACTTCCACCCCTGAGCTAGGAATGAATCCCCAAGAAATAAGGAACTATTAAGATTACACCTAGCCAAGGATAATCAACACAACAAGGATACGCAATTCAACCAAGCCAACACAGTTGGGTTTATCATGCGAACAATGGATCAGCCAAGCCAACATAGTTGGGTTTATAAGGCCATCCAGGAGATGGGAAAGGCTAAATACTAAGATGGAAAGCTCATTGAAGAGCTAAGGACACCTACACCAGAACTAACCTGACTTCTAGCACACCCACACACACCCAACATAAGGAAATCAGTGCTTTCTCTGCAACACGGTTCCTCAAACCTTGATCTACCTTCTAGTGATATTCAGGGGTTGTGGAGAAGAAAGCCATACCACTAGCTCTGTCTGTGTGGTTCCCAACCAGGGATGATTTTAAGGGAAAATCTTAGCCCATAGGCGAATTTAGAGGGGTCTGGAAAATTCAATGGGCGAATTTTTATATGGTTAAATTTTTCTAAATTTTAAAATATTAGCCCACTATTTATTTAAAAATTAATATTTAATATAAAAATAGCCTTTCAATTTATACAATGAGAGCATCGGAGAAGCATTGTTCGCCTGCAGAAATTCCCCTAAAACTCTTTAATCGCCCTTGATTTTTTTCCACGGAGGTCACGGATAGAAATTTCGCTCAATTTTTTGTTTGTTAATATAAATTCTAGTGTAAATCACCCCTGATTTTTCCTTATGGATATTTTTTTTAGAAGTTTGTCCATAAATCCAAGCATAGGTGTAGAATGGGGCCAATTTCGTCCCTGTCAGCATTTCCTTAGGTGCGTTACTTGTTATGTGTCACCTCTGGTGTATCAACTTACTTCCTATCTACTCTCAGTGTTGGGGGTTTCAAGTTTTCTCTTTGCGTATTGAAGCATACTGTTATATCCTTGTGTGTGTTGGTCTCTATCATCTGAGCCTACGTATTACCTAGTTCCTTAACTTATTCTTATTATCCTCATCGATTCCCACCATCTTTGCTAGGGTTTTTATAAATGTATTTCTTTTTCCTCATGAGTGAGCTGAGGGTCTGAGGGTTGGGTAATTCCATAGCTAATATAATTCTTATAACTTGACAAAAATAACATTCTCAAAGCTTAATGGGGTTTCACTTTCAGAGAATTGGCTTTCAAAGGTTATTATGGAGTTGTAAAGCTCTTGCTAAGGTTCTTCGCAGGTTTCTAGGCTCTAGAATTTTGACTCTTGAAATCATGTCCAAACTCCAATCTGTAGGTATGTTTATACGTCATTATTTTGTTGGGTTTGGTTTCCTGATGTTAAAGTACTCCTACCAAAAATTTTGATTGGTGTTTTAAGATTTAAAGATCTATGCTTTTTAGGTTAGTTTTTAGAGTACAGAACCTGTTCACTATGGTTTGATTTTTTACATTTTCTAGTTTCAAGATTTGAACTGTGCATGGCTAATTAATTCTCCAAATATCCTCAAGAACTCTCCAAATATTTTGTCCAATGACAGTAAAAACCCTTCAGTAGAATTAAAATTTCCATCAAAGAGTAAAATGCACCAGAAAAATGTAAAATTGAGCAAAACCATCTTTGGATCTTGGATTAAGAATTTCCCAGAGCTCTCCTCCTAAGTTTTGACCTTGGGTCTCATAAATCTCCTATAGACTTAGCAATTACTATTGGATCTTCCATGTCAGACCAAGGCTAATCGTTTTTGAGCTGAACTTTAGTAGAAGAATATGAGCTTGGTGAGCTGCGTCCAACTTAGGTGTAGTCTTCAAAGTTTTGAACTCAAATGTTGCATGGATCATATGGCTTAGTGTCTATGTTTTTGTCTTTTCTCTGCATCTTTTAACCATTGATTTGGCCAAAAGTTTAGTTAAATCGGGTAGGGAATCTATAATCTAGATATCAAATTAAATGGTTGAATGATCTAGTAGTTGACTTCTGCCTCACCCCTTCTTCCTTTTTAGTTTTTGAAAATTGAAACTTAAAAGATTCATGCTAGTCATGTGGTGTCATGCCTGAGCTCTGCATATTATTAGCTGAAATTTGAAATATACATGTCGGAAACTTGTTTGAGTTGCTTAAGCTGTGTAGATCCTAAAAACCCATGAATTATGTGGCCATTCCAAATATGATGTAACTTCCAATTCTTCTGATACCACCGGGTTTCTTCTTTACTTGTGTACCTCTATATTAAATTGTTAGGTATTTCCTTCATTTTATGAACCCATTCTGATATCTTAAAGACATTCAGTACAATTTTTCATTTCTTCTTGTGTTACATGCTCGCTTCCATTATATTTGCGAACACTGAAGAATAAAGTTTTAAAACCAACCATGTGAAGATGCAAGTAACTTATTGTTCTATCTTGGATTTCCTTTTCTATAATTTCCAATCTTAAAATTCTATTAGGTTCATATGCCATGATATCCAAGTTCCCTAGCTTATTCTTCTTACTATTTAGTATTTATTCACCAAAAAATGGTGTTCACCATATGTGGATTTCTCATAAGGGTTCACGATTCTTGGAACACTCTGAAGTAAAACTTTAGGGAATCTTCCTTCCAAACTTCTTAGGCCGGTGTAGTGTCTAAAAGGTCTTTAATCCTGTCACCATTCTCAATATCTAACTGTTGGTCTCGCTTTCAAACAGGGTCTTTCTCTCCTTGTACCTAATTTATGAAAAAATATTTTGAATCGAGGATACTCTAAGAAACAAGGACTAGCTTTTATTTTTCTTGAAAATGTCAGTGCATTCTAATCCTTTATCAATTTTTCCATGTTAACCATTCTTCTTAACCATCCCCATGTAGGCATGCATTAAATGAGTTTGCTCTAGTTGTGACTGTGGTTGACTTGTTAGCTGATGGGGTCTTCATATGAATGCCTAACTTTGTAGAGATGTATGAGTAAATAAAATATCATCTGGTGAAAAATTGGACCCTATGAATGCATGTGAGCTCATCTCTTTAGTTATTATGGTTTCCATCATGAAAATAAGAGCATTAGCCAAAACAATGTGGCAACCATGCTTGTGTGTTGGAAACATGTTTATGTACTTGGGAAATATAATTTTTAAATGCCAAATTTTGTGTCTCAATAAACCCTATGCACATGCTTGAGCTTTTATGGGTAACTCTTTCTATTGCGAAAATGTTTGATTTTTCCAAATTTCTCCCAATCTCTCCAAAATATTCAAAGTTTTTCAGGTCTTTCAGTGTTTTGATTTTTTTCAGGTCCAAGTTTATATGTGCCAAGTTCTGTCCATTTTTTCCCGAGTCGATTTCCCCACTATTTTTTCTCTGATGTCAAGTTTTCTGACACTGCAACTCAACTTCTTACCATCCTAGTCTCTACAGAGTTTAATGTTTCCATATTGCCCATAAAATATGCTTATCCCACCTGAAACTCTGTGATGAACTGTTGTCTTTGGAAGGGCATTGAAGTATTTGAAATTGAAATCCAATCCTCTTATAAATGTCATGGTCATATGTACCAGCACTACATGCATTTGTTCTATTAACAGATTTCAAGAAATTTCACTGTGCCTTGGAAATACAGAATGTGAAAATGCCTTTTTAAAATTCCTTGTGCAGTGGAGACTAGAGTTGGAGTAGTAGTCAATATAGAAATGGTTTCATAAAAAATCGATTTCTAATAATTATATGTTTCACAATAAGTTGGGAATTCTAAATCAACAAGTAATGTATTATGTGATTGTGAAATTTGAATTATAAGTAATTGAGATTTATTGAAATGTGCAAAGGTTTAGCCATTCATTGCTTCTTTTCCTCAAATGCGGTGAAAAAAGAATATCATCCTTGGGCATCACCTATGATTTATACTAATTCTTAGGACTCTCACGCTATAGGAAAAATACTTACAAATGATAAATTCAAAAGTTACCTTCCTTTTTATTAGTATCTTGTTTTTAATTGATATAAAGGTCTTGTTTTCCTTTGCAGTACATCTGTGCACGAACTTCTACTATGAAGTAGGGTGCATTGTTTTAATTTTGTTGTTAGTTGCCTATAGTTTTAGGTGATGTCCATAATTAATGATTCACAAGCTATTACTTTTGTAGGAATTGGATATAATGGGTTTCCTAGAGGTTGTTTTGATGACTCACTTCCTTGGGCTAAGGTTGGTCTCGGACTCTAGTTTCATTTTTCCCCATTTCCATCCTCAATTCACTAATAAATTTTGGAAATAACTTAAATCTTAACTTCTCCTTGTTCTAGAAATCTATTAGTGAGATCCATTATTGACAAAGTATCCATAGATGAAGTTCCTAACTTTACTATTAAATTAGCATTTAGGTAGAATGCATGCATTGCTTTCTATATTGCCATGTTCTACTTAATTTTATTTTGCATGGAAGTGAATTGTAGAATCCATTTTGGCCTCTATGGTTTGCTGGCTGAATATATAAGCTTCTTGAATTAGTTTTGGTTAGTTTGGTTAGCCCATAAAATTGCATTGCATGGGTCAATTTCTTAGGGTCTTAAAGAAAAGTTTGGCAAAATTTGGCTTTGGAGTAAAAGATTCCCAAGAAGTATTTTCATATTTTTGTGAAAATATTACTTACCACATGATTTATCATGCTAATAATATCTCGTAGGTCAAGCTTGTCTCTTTGTTCAGCTTCCAAGAGGGCTGAGTGTGCATTTTAGCATCACTTCCCTATTTTTGGTGCATGAAAATTGCATTTTCCAAGCTTGGAGGACATTTGGAGGCAGAAAGGAATCATGCCATTTTAAAATATTTACAAGTTGTTACCTCCCTCATTTGCATGGGTGTTCACTTGGAGGTTTTCTAGTCTGCTCTCAGGGTTTTGTCAGCATTTCTGGGCCTTTTTCACCTACTGGAAGCATCAACATTCAGTTTTGGGCATGTTCAACCATAAACCAGTGATGGGGATACACTAGAATTGTGTTTTGGAGTAAATAAGATGGGTTTCAGTAGCATGGGGGCATAAAATTGTTGAATCTTCAATACACACAAGGATTCTTGAGTTTATAGTCAGTAGAGATAAAGTGTTATACATGAAAGGAATGTGGCACATTGAAGATTTTTTCTTGGAATTATGAAAGTTCCTCATCTGATGCAGCTTTGTGAGACCTTTGCAAAGTAAAATGCGTAGTGTAGCCACAGATTCTTAGATTAATGAGTTTTCATAAATAGTGACCCAGGTTGTGATAGCATAACTAATAGAAGTCAGTTTCATCTTCTATATCTTAGCTCCACTATATAAAAGGAGGGACCATATAAGAGGTAATGGGATGATGTTCCTGCTGTTCTGATTTATTTTCCCATGCCCTTAGTGAATATGGCTTCCCTATGAGGTTTATCAGAAGATCAGTCTGGATTGTATGAGGTCATTCAAAAGGTCGATTCTCCATTCTTCGGCATCCTAAAGCACACGAGTAGCCACATTTGGAAGGAAGTGTTGTTATCTTCAGGATTGTTCAAACTTCAAAAAAATAATCCTATATCAGTGGAAAAGATTAGATTGGGACTTCTTTTATCTCCATCTGTCATTATTTTTAGGCTGTTAATTCATCCAGTGCATACCTATACAGTGATAGCAAGTTTGAATGTTTGCACATGATATAAGGAAAATTATTATCATGATGAGTTGACCAAGGACAAATTGTAGATTGCAAATATGGTCCTATAAAAGACTATTTCCAGCACCATCAAATTTTGTCAGAAGCAAGGTAGTTAGATTCTTCAAATGGTGATATAGATCTAAAGTTGAGGTCTAGTCAACAAATGACAGGGTAGTGAAACATTTCCAGATATGTTACCAGGGATTACTGAGAGCTAAGTGAGGCAATCACTGCAGCTCTGTATTAAAAAAAAAAAATTATGCACAACCTAGCAGTCTAAGGATTGGAAAGGTAATCGACTACTAAACTAGCACAACTATGAATTCGCTTCCCAACGTGTCACTAGGAAAAGCAAATCCTCTTTTAGGTTTCCTAGTTTCAATAATTAGCGAACCTAGACTAACCAAGGGAGAGACCCTGGCCTAGTGTTTTCTAAGGCTAACTAGGATGATGACCTAACTAACCCCAAATATAGACCTAGCTCTATATTTATATGACGATGTATCAAATTAGGATATTCAATCAAATAAATAAGACACAATTCAATTTTTAGTAAAATAGAGTTATACTATGAGCAAATAAAATATATGATACAATGAAATAACAACATTCAGATTTAAAAAATAGACAATTTGAGCTTCTTGAAGTAAATGACCCCAAAATAAAGGCATGAAAATCAGAGGGATTGTTAAGCTACTATAGCCTTTCAATTCATCTACGAGATCCAATGATGATGCTCGGGCCAACATTTTAGAGCACTAACCAAGGAGGCTCGATCATGCCCTTTGTCACACCAACCGATCCTTCAAATGCATGAAGAGTAATATTCCTGAATGTTGTGTTTGGTACACTATAGAAACATGATGGCCAATAGGTTGGTTTTGGGAGGCCTATGGGTTCCCCAATATACACAAGGTATGTGGTGTCCAAATCTATGCTTAGTGCTATGATATATCTAATATTGTACTACTTGAAGAGGGGTACTATACTGGAGTCAAAGGGGACATCCACCATATTGCACTTAATGAGGATGCAAGGAGACTTGTCCGAAAGATGATCACTGTCTAGTATGGTTCCCCTAAACCACTATTTTATGCACTGAATGGTAGCTTATGGAAATATTTAAAGATGTTGGCACATGTATTCTACCCAATAAATCCTAGATGTCATTAAGCTGTATATAGTATATACGCATACCAATGTATCATTTGCATTCAACTATAACTCGTAGCATTAATCAAATCGGCATTAACAAGATCTGAAAGTAATAATTACTTAAAATGGTAATCCAATAAACCACTTAATATGTCCTTAGAAAACCAACATATGTCAATTGCTCAAGTTCATAGCCATCCAGTTAACAAGGTATTCATATCATTATTATAGAAAACTTTTCACTAATGTAGAACAAGTGTTAAGTTACCAAATTCATGTGAAGGATAGATCCAATATCATGAATTAGTCATAGCTAAATTATGACCAAACCATTATGGCATTAATATAAAATTATGATTAAGACTTTTGCAATTCACTTTCTAGTCATGAAATAATAACCCAATCTTAGATTTTAATGTCACATTCAATGTTAGGATAGGATGAGTATACCATTAAGAAATTATGCTAAGTTCCTATATTTTTAGATCATTAAGGATTCAAAAATTGTAAAGCAACAACATCAAATGCTAATCAAAACTAAATTTTCAAGTACTAATTGCTAGCGCTGTCTTGAGTTGAGATTTCAACACTTCCATAAAACCAACCTTGTCGTTGAAAGAGTGAGTTGTTTAGAGTTAGACTATTTATGGCATTACTTTTATAGGTTAATTGAATGTCCTCTATAGATCATGAAACATTCTCATTGATAGCAAAGTATTAGCAACATTATGAAAGAGATATGGAAACCTCTACCAACCATCAAGTTCTCCTCAAAGTTATCAGATCTGGAGTATCTTATCTACAGTTATGAAGTGGCAAGTAACAGCCAACCAAAGTCATAATAAATGTACTAAACTTTGATTTGGAACTGCAGATTGAAATGTGATATTGATCTACAGTATGACCCTTTATATTACTTCAAGGTTTTATTGCAATATGAAGTCGTGTTCTAATATATTTGGTTTCCTGAGATGACAGTATATATATAGTGATGACAACAATGATCAACAAGTACTCTAAGTACGCCAAATTGATCAGTGACCAAGTGGAAAGTAATAAGATGGACATACTTAGATTTGTCTCAGGAAGTATATATATTACAATAATTAGATTTTCATCAATAGGGCCATAGTATACTTGCAATCTCTCAGATTGGTAGTTTTCCAACAACCTTGCAAGATAAAACAATGGAGATATGTTGCAAGGGTGCAATAATCAAAGCGGTATGACCCCCTTTTAGAATATACTTATTCAAATGTTATTGCACTTTTATCCAAGGTATGGCAGTGACTATGGTTATATTGCCAAGGTACCAAAGGACAAAGATGACACTCTAGTCAAACAACAACTAGAAGAGAGTGTAACCATTATCTGTTTTACCTCTAGCTCTTCAGTATTGTTAGGTAATTAGGAAAAGCTATTTATTCAATCTGACAAATTTTCCTAGTTGAAATTTCAGATCTTTACTTCCAAAATGAATTGCATGTTTCTATCATAGGGGTGCTATATCACCATATGCTTTTTTATTTCTGCAGCAAGGCACAATAATCAGATTTTACATTTATTTAGGCATGCTTGGTTTCATTTCCCATTATGATATTTTTGACATAAAATTTTGTCATCCATCTATAGTTGTTGCTCAATAATTTTTGTGTTTACAACTTTACAAGTTTACACCCATTGAATTTTGAACTTGAAATATTCACATTCCAATAACATCTCCAATGCATCTACAAACATGACTAATATCATATTAGATCTAAATTTTGTGCAAGAAAGATGACATCCTTGTGTATCCCTAGTCCTAATGCAGCAAACGTGTTGTTAAATCTAGGTTTTCAAACATTTAGGCTATATTCCCTCTTATGATACAAAATGATGGGCCTCAAATTAAACATGTAAATTGTTTGCAATAAATAGCATGAATGGCCCCTTTCATTATAGATAAATCTTACTTGTAAAACTGAATCAAATATTATCTGCTGATACTGATCATATCATGTTGAAAATTGTTCAGATTTTTCATTGGACAATTATCTTGGTCTGCTACACAATATAATTGCTCTGAATCCTAATACTAATGACATTCTTGTGATAATCTAGAGCTCGCTGGATACAGAATTCTTCACTAAATATGGTGAGGAAAATCGATACCAAATACAAGAGTTTGTTGGCAAGGGAATCTATGGTGTAGCAAGTTCTGCAATTGACACTAATACCAGTGAGAAAGTGGCAATTAAGAATACTAATGATGTATTTGGATATGTATATGATTCCACTCGCATTCTGAGAGAAATCAAGCTCCTTAGGTTGCTTCACCATCCAAACATTGTTGAGATCAAGCACATTATGCTTCCTCCATATCGAGGGGAATTTATAGATATATATGTTGTATTCGACTTGATGGAGTCTGACCTTCACCAAGTTATTAAAGCAAATTATGATCTCACGACTGAACACTATCATTTATTTCTGTATCAGCTTCTTAGATCTCTCAAGTACATTCATACATGTCATAAAATCTATCCTGCAAAACCTGCATCCAATCATAGCACAACATTTTTTCTATTGGAAGATTCTTTGTTTCGCTTGACTTCTACCTCACCCCTTGGTCCTTCATAGTTTTGAAAATTGAAACTTAAAAGATTCATGCTAGTCATGTGGTGTGATTCCTAAGCTATGCATATTATTAGATGAAATTTTAAATATACACCATGTCAAAAAATTGTTTGAGTTGCTTAGGCTGTGCAGATCCTAAAAACCCATGAATTTTGTGGCCATTCCAAATATGATGTAACTTCCAATTATTTTGATACCACCGGGTTTCTTCTTTGCTTTTGTACCTCTATATTAAATTGTTATGTATTTCCTTCATTTTATGAACCCATTCTGATATCTTGAATACATTTAGTAAATTTTTTCATTTCTTCTTGTTTTATAGCCTCGCTTCCATTATATTTACGAACACTAAAGACTAAAGTTTTAAAACCAACCATGTGAAGAAGCAAGTAACTTATTGTTATGTCTTGGCTTTCCTTTTCTAAAATTTCCAATCTCAAATTCTATTAGGGTCATATCCCATGATATCCGAGTTCCCTAGCTTATTATTCTTACTATTTAGTATTTATTCACCAAAAAATTGGTGTTCACCCTATGCATATTTCTCATAAGGGTTCACAATTCTTGGAACATTTTGAAGTAAATATTTAGGGAATATTCCTTCCAAACTACTTAGGATGGCGTAGTATCTAAAAGGTCTTGAATCCTATCACCATTCTCAATATCTAACTTTTGGTCTCGCTTTCAAACAGGGTCTTTCTCTCCTTGTACCTAATTTATGAAAGCATATTTTGAAATGCAGGATACTCTAGGAAACAAGGACTAGCTTCTACTTTTCTTTAACATGTCAGTGCATTCTGATCCTTTATGAAGTTTTCCAGGTTAACCATTCTACTTAACAATCCCCATGTTTAGTAGATGCTTGCAAATCTTTGCTTCTAGGCGGAGCTGACTGTAGTCTTGTAAACCGGAAAGGAGAAACAACATTGTTGCTTGCCAGGAGAAATAGTTTATCAAAAATTGCAGCGAGTGTTATATTGGACCATCTTGCAAGGAAGTTGGTTCTTGCTGGTTATCAACTCTGCAAACATACAACACAGAGTATAGGTGCTCCACATATGAATATGGTATAGATGCTTAAATATGTTGTGCTAATATGGGGGAAGTCATGGAGAAGAAATGTTTACATTAATGAAGCCGTGTTGGGACTGAGTCCTACATTCCAGAGAAATCGTGGGAAACGTGATGCCAATATACTAGGGACATTTAGAATTGTCACTATGAAGAAAAGAGAAGTTCACTTTGAAGCAAGAAATGATTCCAATGCAGAAGTCTAGGTTCATGGAATTAACCTGATTACAAAAGAAGCTACCATGTCAAGTGGTACTGCAGTCGCAAGTAAAAGTTCTTTTATAGCTCAAAACAAACCTGGTGTCTTTGCACTGAGATGTATTTCTTTTGTGCAGATTTGAATTGGTATCAAACATCATCCAAACAAAAGAAATAGTTAAAGGATCAAGTTTGGATTTTTTTTTGGCATTATGATATTAGGTAATTAGATTTCCTCAAGTTCAGTCAATCGAACTTACAAGCAGGAAAAAATTCAAAATTTAGTAGCTGGTATTTCTAAGAAGAAAAAGGCATGTACAGTATTTGCTTAGGACACTAGAATTTTGTGAGATTCAATGTGTTGAATGCATCCAACTTTATACCAATAGAGGTTTCCATCACATTGGTTAATTTATTTACTTTTGTTTAAGAAAGAAGGGAAGGTGGAAAAGTCTCTATTATTTTGGGAAACTTATAAAGATACTTGTGTAATAGATCCAAGATTTGATTCAATTCTAAGTGAATGAATCAATTTTAGTTGTCTTTGAATGTTTAAATATTTCTTTATAGTCAACTTCCCAACCTCCATCTTTAGCTATTTATACTAGGTTTTGATGTAAGTTGTATGGAAACAAATTCTATCAGTGTGGAAAGTTTTTGCGTCATTGCAGAGTTTCACTGGGGCAACTAACATTCCGAGAACATAATCCTTCAACATGGTCTAAACTTATGATATGCCATGTCATTCCTTCTAATATAAACATTTATATATCCTCTCTATTCAGTGCTTTTGTAAAAAAAACTGAATATATAGTTAGACTTAACTTAGGGATTCCATAACACCTAGAGGACCATTACTTGTTTGTAGCCAACCAGAAACATTAATCTGTTTGGCATCATTATCCCATGCATGTACACCTGCAAGATAATGGTCAGCTCCAATGTTGCTCCCATTAAGTGAGATTTTGTTACTATAGTTCTGATTTATTGGGGAACATTATTATTTAGTATACTACAGACCTTTGGAGAGTTTCACATTATGCCTAGATTTTGTTGTTCTATAGGTTTTACTAACTTCTTGTTTTTCAGGTCCTTTCATTAAATTGAGAAGTAGAATGGTGCCCTTATTTCTGTATTTTGTAAATTCAATTTGCTTACAGGGGTCTCATTATCGTTGATTTAGAGTGACCAGTTTTCCTCAATGTAGTTGGCAATAATTTTGTAAAGTCATTTCAGATGGTGAAAATCATATTTAGAGATAGGCGTAGACTGTATTCAAGAGTTGATCTTCGTAAAACATCCTTTATTTAGAATCCTAATATTTTTATCCTAAAATTTTGAATCAACTTCATGGTTTTGTCATGCTCTGATTTTTATATAACCAACAATACGTGGGTTCTAATTTGACACTTGCTATTGTTGTTGTTGTGTACATGCAACTGATTCTATCTGGGGATTTTGAGTGTAGGATAGTGTCTCGATTAGAAGCAAGTAGAGACAATCTCCAGATGATGCTCTTCTCATTACTTCAGTTCTTACACTAAATGTGCTAACTCCATTTCCTAATAATTAGCAGAGAATTCATTTTGATTGTACAAGTACCACCAAGACTTTAGGAATGACATCTAGAGATTGCTTGAATTTTTTATTTGAAACAGACCATTGTGCATTTGAAGTTTCTTTAATTTTTTATCCAAATAGGTCATTGTGACATCCTAGTGTTATCCTCGTTTGAAAGTTTGGTATCTTTATTTTCTTTATAAATTATACAATTTTGATCATTTTGTTAAATCAATTTCAAGGACAACCAACATAGATCCATATTAACTCCATATCTATCAAGTGCTAAAAGGGATCAAATCCTTTGTACTCTAAAAAATGCTTATACCTCAAGGGATTTGATCACTTTGAAGGCTTGGTAGATACGAAGTTAAGATGGATCTATGCTGGTTTATTTTATTAGTCATCCCCTTCTTTTAGTGTTAGTTTTCAAAAATATCAAATCAGCAACAAAGTTTTAATCTTTGTGTTCATGTGGCCTACTTGTCACATCATAAAGCTTAAAATTATGAAGAGTACATGCGGTAGTAAAGGAACTATATTCATCATGATCATATTCATCACTAGTAATATTAGATTCACTGTTGTGACCATTGCCAAGACCATCATAATTTTCTGCTATGGTTGGAATAGGCTTGAACCATAGAGAAGATGAATTCGTTGAATCTATAGCCATGCAGCTTGTTGGGGCGCGTGCCTTAACGGTCATTAATTTTGGTAACTCCGTGGTTTTTTTGCAAAGCTAAAAGCGGAGTTGCGACACAAAATAGTCTTAGGGGTGTCGGGGTTGGGTCAAAGCCCCTCTTTTTGTAAATTTCCCCATGATTTGTGGGTGCCCATGGTTTAAGTCCATGGTATTGTAATAGTGCACTTGTATAAATAAGGCACTTATGTAGAGGAGTCAAGTAAGGTTATAGTAGGTTATATTATGATAAGTTGATGCGAATGTTTTGGAAAGGTTAAGTCCTAGCTGTGTGCATGGACGAACTCTGCAGCTGTGTGCGCAGAGGGTTTTTGTAAGAAAGGTTAAGTCGCAGCTATGTGCGTGGACGACCTCTGCAGCTGTGTGGGAATAGGGTTTTTGTAAGAAGGGATCTGCAGCTAAGTGCGCAGCTTAAGGACTTTGAAGGATGGATCTGCAGCTGCAGATCAGAACTGTTGTTTTGTAAAAAGTTGAACAAAAGCGTAGTTCTGTGGACGTAGCCCCTACCCTGGGGGTGAACCACGTTATATCTTGTGTTGTGATTGCTCTTTTGTGTTGTTTCTGTCATGTTTTCTTTTCATGCATTGATAAGTAGATAAATGATAAAGTCAGATAACTACTAAATATTAACTTTGTTGTGAATTCCCAGTTAAGGGTTAAGCAAGAAGATGTTTGTTTATCTAACTGCGAAGCTATATAAGTGAATAAATATTTGTTGTTAAGGGTAAAGGTACAGTAATATCCCTCTTCTGCTTGTAGAAACCTAATTTTGCGGCACCCCATAGCTGTTTCGGGTGAGACTGCAACCTGTTCACAGGTTGTTGCTGAAAGGGCCAACACTGTGGGTCTTTTTGTAGGTGTGAAGTTAATGGTATAAACCCAGGTTTGCCCTAAGCCCAACAAATTGGTTCCGTTGCCGGTTGAAATCAGTAACTGCTCAAGAGGGATCTACATCATACCTGGAGGGCTATGTTTTGGATACCATCAATAAAAGAAATCGGTGACTAGATTGAAGAGACCTATTTGAAATTTGCTGAATAAGAAAATAAGGATCCTCATCGTAGCTCAGACAACTTCTTGCAAAATTACGTTTTTTTAGATGTTTATGAAATTTTCTTTGGTGGTATCCACATAGAATTGCACCAGTGGCTATCCAGGTTGACAGAAAGAAAGAAAAGCTTCAACGAAGATCAGTTTCCTAACTGGATCCCCGCAAGAATTGATATATTGAAAAGAGTGAACAACGCGGTATCTCAAGCTATTGATTTGTGGACAATGCAAACCCTTGAAGCATTTGTGACGGAGTTTGCCATCGACTCAAGTACTTTCTTCAATGAAGCTGAATGACAGTTTTTCAAAGGACCAAGGGGTAAGTACTTGAATTCAGTTAGCGTGAAAATTAAAATGCTCTTGGCTGAAAAAGGCATATTGCTTATAGAATCAGATTGTTAGTTTTGTTGCTACTAACTTATGTTTGGAAGCGAAAGTGACTTCAACGAGCAAAGTGGTTTTCTGCGAAGCGGTAAAATATACAAGAGAAAATTTGGACCCGATATCCTAGGTCAGAATACCAAGTATACCCCATTAATTCCAGAAAACCCTAAGTCCAAAGAAACCTCTTCTGTTAGAAGCCCTCCTATAACTTCGCAGCGTAGATATGCTACCCATGAGAACCCGTCACAGTCTGAAAGTAACCCTAGACCAAATATTCCTATCGCAGGTCAGTCTACCTCAACAAGCTACCCTCCTCCTCCCCCTCCCTCCCCCCATAGATCTAAAATGGCCTATATGAATGATGACATTAGGCTACCGGTCTTCAAAGGAACTGGATCAGAGGATCCAGAGTAGTTTTGGTTCTTATGCGAAGCTGTGTGGACTGCTAAGAGTATTACGGATCAAGATATCAGAAGAGGGCAGCTGGTCACTTCTTTTAGAGACCGGGCTTTGACTTGGTTTATGAATTTTTCCAGCACCCAGAACCATGTCTTGGCTAATATTAAAATATCAATGATTAAAGAATTCAAGAAGCCTAAATCAAAGTCACAGTGTATAACTGAACTGAAAGAGAATCAGCAGAGGCGAGGTGAATCAGTGTGGGACTTTGATAAGAGGTTCAAAGTTATGCTAGATCAAGTTAGCTTCACTATTGGACCAGAACGACATAAAGAATGGTTCATAGCAGCATTATTACCCCGTATCAGAACTCTACTCATGCAATAGAAGGTTACTGATCAGCAAGAGGCTTTGGAAATTTCTATGAAGCTTGAAATAGCTCCTGTCAAAGATAATTCTGGCATAGCCCAAATACAAGTGCAGTTGGAAAAAATGGATTTGGAGCTTCGTGACATGAAGAAGGGGAAATGTATTCATGAAGAGGTTTGGTGTACACGATGTAGGATAGAAGGACATGAAAAAGAGCAGTGTCGTGCATTAAGGAACTATCTGAATACTTTTGCACCAAACCCATTTAACCCTAATGTTCTATATTGTGAGATCTGTAGAACAACTGGTCAGCATCGACCTGAAGATTTCTATCTACTGCAGAGATATGTTCAGGTACCTAATAATCCCTATTGCAAGTTCTGTAAGTCAGTTGGACACAATGAAGAGGAATGTCACAGCTTTGACCTCCTGCAAGAGAAAACCTACGATACTTATAGGGTACAAAACGATGCACAAGGCAATGATGGATATGGTTAGCACGGTGTTCGAGGTAGTTTTAGAGGTCATGGTCATGGTGGTATTCCTAGAGGAGGTCGAGGCTAGGTTATTTGCTATAATTGTAATCAGGTAGGACATCTAGCTAGAGACTATCGAAACCCAACTACGACATGTCGATATTGCAGAGCAGTCGATCATGTGATCGACCAATGCCCACAGTTGATAGCCAAGATACAAGAAAGAAATGCCCCTCCCACTCAAAACATTCAGATGATCGATGTAGAGAAAAGACCTATCCTAGCCATTAACGTTTTTACAAGGAGTGGAGCTACGACGCAAGTGTAGACTAAGGAAAAACAGCCTGAGGAGGCTTGGTTCCGCAAGACCCTGGAGAAAATTCCAGCATTTGATTTTGGAAGAGAAAAATAAACATTTATGCAAGACAAAAAAGACTTTGCTGATCTGGGAACTTCAGGAGCACCTGCGTAACAGCATCAACAGCAGTTACAATCTCAAGAAGCTCCAACAGATAAAGTAAGTACACTGTCATTATTTTTACAGAGTTTTATGAAGCTCTTAAGAAATCAGAATGCTTTAAATGAGTTACAAAAAGTTATTGCTTCTTGTGAACCTCAGCGAAGCTCTGGTAAGTAAAAAACTATTAATAGAGTTAGAAGAATTGGAAGAGAAATGAGATTGCATGCTCAGATAGGAGAGTATGACATGACTAATATCATTTTAGACTTGGTATCAGAAGTAAATGTCCTAACTAAGAAGACATGGGAGCAAATGGGAAAACCTACCCTTGAATGGTCCCCTGTATAGTTGATCTTAGCTAATCAACAGAATATTGTGCCCCTAGGAAGATTCCCTAGTGTCCCACTAGACATTGATGGTGTTAGTACCTTAGCAGATTTTGAAGTCATTGAAATAATTGATGATAGTAACCCCTATCCAGCATTACTAGGAATTGAATGGGCCCTAGACAATTCTGCAGTCATCAACCTTAAGAAAAGACAGATGACTTTTGAAGGCAAAGGTCTTAGAATCATAGTACCCTTGGACCCTTCTCAAGGAGAAAGGTATATAGAGCCAATCAAGGATGGAGATTAGGATGTGTTGGATCATATCTACAACATCACAGCTAAATAAGAAGACTATGTTAATCCTACTTCCGAAGGTATAATGGATTGGCAGTGTGACAGTTCTTGCATGACTGATTCAGATGAGGGCTTAGAGAATTGGCAGAGTAGAACTTATGAGCTACATGGACATCGATGTGAAAGAATTACCAAGTCTCTTAGATGGATTGGCTCACAGAAAAGAGTCTTACCCACTTTTGATGGCTTGACAGATCTAGCAGATTTTATTGTACAATTCTCAGAACAAGTACTAGACTCACAGAAAATGGAGACTCTAGGTTCAGTATTTAGAGCCACAACTGCCAGATGGTGGAATGGTAATAAAAATCATATTCATAGCTGGGAATATTGTCAAAAGTTTCTTCGCCTGAGATTCATGGATCAACCTCAGGAGGTGCGAAGCAGGTTTAAAGGTCAGACTAGCCCTTAGGAGCATTTGGAGCACTGTTATGAAGCATGGAAGCATGTACCTTGCGAAGAATGGGTACATAGGTTTGTGCACACTCTGGAACCTATAGCAAAGAAATAGTATGCATGGGTGGAGCTTCTCCATGGTACTGTAAGTTGGGATAGTCTTGTTGATAGTTTTGTGCTTACATTTTCCATTAATGAGGTTTGTCCTGCTTTGGACGCAGCTATTAGGTTGATCCATACTAAGCTGTTTGATGATAAAGAAATAGCAGAGTACCATACGGATTGGAAGGAACAAGAAGCTAATGCAGTAGAATGTTATAACCTCACAATTGGCAAGGATGATGACCCGTGCAACATTAACATTCCTAAGTTAGAAGGGCACTGTGAAGTGCATGGACCAGCAATCAAAGCACCTGAAGTAACTCAGCCCTTGAAGACAAGAATAGTAAACATTGGATCAGAATAAAAGCCTAAGTACGCTACCATTGGAGATTATTGGGATGAAGAAATGGTGAGCAATGTGACCCAACTTCTCCATGAATATCAGGACTTATCTTCGATGAAGTTCTCAGAAATGAAAGGAATCATTGAGGCTGGGGAAGACATTCTGTCATGGGTTGAAGCTCGAAGCTCTATCAAAGTTGGCATCAGGAAGTGTCAAATGTCCTTATTGTGGCACAGCCAGAGTTACTAGTTGAGCCGAAGAAGGAAAAATGTGTCGGAGCTTAAAATGAAACCATTGGAAAAAATCAAAATTGGTGGCATCGGTACGTTAACTGCATTAACTGCCTGTATTAATGAGATCTTGGGAAATCTACCACTGTTTGGACAAGATATCTGTCAGATTTGGTGTCTTCAATGCACAATTATGACAGATTTTGTCAATGGATTCTATAAGAAGACTCCCAGGCTTGCGCAGTTTGCATTATGCATTTTCTTGAGCTTTACAATTGAGTCCATGTCAGTTGATCACGAAGTTCAGGAATTGTTGAGAGAATTTGAATAGAGGGGTTTGCAGAACTTTATGAGCAACCCACCTGTTTCTGCACCCCGCAAAGAGAATTCCCTAGTGCCGAATCAACCAATGCAGACATGATCTACCAGGAAGAAGTTTAAACCAGAAGTATGCTCGAAGCGAAACGAAGATAGACACAAGCCATCAGGAAAGACACAGGAGGAAACCGAAATGAATCCTTCTGGTTCAACAGAGCTCCCACCTGAGGGTTTTGAAGACTTCCGTGAAGATGAGAACATTGCACCGCAGCGTCCACCATATCTTTAGCCTGTTCAACCAGGAGTTTAGCCACCTTGACGGACATCAAAGTTCACATTACGCACCCCTTCGCTTCCACAGGGTGCGCAGTTGGTCGGAACCATGACAGGGAAAATAGACCGGCTTAAGTATATAAACCATGATACGAATGATCATGGAAAGTTTCCACAGTTCACACCTGGAACATACTTACACTCCGTCAAATATCTAGAGACTGGAGCGATGTTACTAGAAGTAAAATAGTGGGCTGATGGCTTGGAGAAAACTGGCTTATTGAAGATGCTAAATGTTCCCCACTTCAGTTGTAGCACACAGGTCACTGTGGTAGTCAAGCAGCTATTGGCATCGGTGCATGATGGGCACCTATGGATAGGAGACAAGAGAATTCCTATCAATGACAAGCTCATTCATAGGATCACAGGCTTACCGAAGGAAGGGCCTGATCCGAGGATCAAATTTCCTTCGAAACACAAAAATACGAAGCTGGCACAAAGCATGAAGGACCTCTTTGGACTGACAAAAGGGAAGCGAGGATACAAACCTTGAAAATTCAGCACCAAAACATTCGCTTCGCAGCTAAACTCTTAGCCTGCAAATTGATGAGGAAGTGTAGACCACATGAAGTGTCTACCCCGATTGTCAGTATTGTTGTGAACTGTGCTGTAGGCTACATTTAAAAATGGGCAGAGTACATTGCCAAGGAATTCCTCGAAGATGTCTGTGATGCACAGGAGAAAGGTAGACCCTTTCCCTATTCATGGCTGGTAGTGCTTATTGCACTGGTTAGATGGAAAGAAACTATCGAGGCGCAGTTTGTTAATGTGCCACCGAACATGCCTGGCACAGCAAGGTACGCATCTTTGTGGGTGTCGCAGGATAAAACCTTATAGCAGATGATAAACTATGTGTTTTCCTTTTACTCAATGAGTATCTCATATGAGATTCTAAAGACACCACGACTCAGTAATGAGCTATTCTCTCAATATGATGGAGTGGCCAAATTCAAGGCCGACATGCACAATGTCTTCATCTAGGTCCGTGCAGAGAAGAAACATGCATGCTGGAAGTTGCCATATCTGGTGACCAAGGAAGACATCCTTGCAGTAGTTCAACAATGGCCAGCTGAATGGATGAAGGATGCAGTGACAAAGCCTAACATTCTAGTCCCTCCAGTCACCAATGTGGGCGCAGGCCCTTGTTAGACGTAGCAGCAAGACCCACCAGAGGACAATACAGAACAAAGTGAGTCGCAGCAGAGTGAAGGTGACCAGGGTGGAGATAGCAGAGCTAAAAAACAAGAAGAAGAATCGGTCAAAACCATCTTAGACCCCAATCGGCCAGATAAGCGCAAGTCGCCAGAGACAGAGGAAGTGACCAAGCCTTAGTCTAGAAAGAAAGTGAAGGCGTCAAAGGGAAAAAATATTGTCGAAGAATCTGCCATAACGATGGAAGAGCTTGATCAAGCTCTAACGAAGTATACAGAGGTACTAACTAACAAATGGTCACAGTTTGCAGCTACGCATCTTGATGCCCTCACCGGCGTAGCGCAGTGAATCTCAGAGATGAAGGAGTTAGTATAAAAATTAGTGACTGGCGCTGCAGCAAGCGATGCCCCTATAAGCACATAGCCAGATACAATACAATGTCCAGCTAGAGATAACAAGGGAGAAGTGTCAAGTGCATCCCTCATAATAACTGATGCAACGTCTCGCTCGAAGATCAGCATGACTGTGGGGATAGATTACACCAAGATGTCTATGACGGAGATGCATCTCTGTCAATTAGCAATCATGAAGGAGATCCAAGAACGATACCAATACTCACAAATGCCGTTGGAAAATGCCATGAAGCAGAGTGAGAGCCTCGCAGTGTAGTTTGAAGAAGCGAAGCAGAGGAAGAAGGATGCATAATGTAAGCAGGCTACACTGGTACGAGTGTTGGATGAGGCGTGTCAAAGTATTCCTAACTTTGACATTCAGGCTGAGGAAGAACCAGAGCAAAGAATTGCTAAGATGAAAGACTATGGACAATAGTCTCGCAGCGAGATTGAAAAGCTAAAAGTAGAACATGAGGCTCAGATTGCAGAACTTCAACTTCGCATCATGCCCGAGAGTCCACCAGAGGTTAGGGAGAAACGTCGCAGAGATATTCAAGCCTCAGCAACAAATATCTCCGATATTGTGAGTAGCACAACAAAACTGCTAGAGGAAAGTGTCGATGCCTGGACAACACTACAGGAAAATACAGAAGTAGAAAAGCTGCAAGAAACCATCAAACAGCGACAGGCAGAGTTGGACGCATTTAAAGCAGAAATTAAGACTCTGCCTCTTATGCAGAAGATGCTCAAGATAAAGCAAAGTAATGAACTTCAGTAGGAAATTGATTCGTACAAAATGAAAGAAACAATGTTGGAAAATTCTATGCAGCCCCTTTTCAACGAGTCCCTGGAGTTGAGCACTGCTGTGGACAGCCAGCTCAAAGTTCTGAAGGAGTATGATGTAGTTGACCAGGAAAAGGCTAGTGATGCATCATCAGCAGCATTACAGGAGTTGGTAGAGAAGGAGCAAGCAGTTGATGATATCATATGTAGCCTTAACAAGCAATTCACCTTCTTCGCCAACAAGATTCTCCCGCCAGACAAGTAGCAGAGTGTCCTGGGACTGGACATTGGTAAGTCTTAGGGGCCTGTTGGGGCATGCGCCTTAACGGTAATTAATTTTGGTAACTCTGCGGTTCTTATGCAAAGCAGTAAGCAGAGTTGTGACACAAAATAGTCTTAGGGGTTTCGGGGTTGGGTCAAAGCCCCTCTTTTTATAAATTGCCCCATGATTTGCGGGTTCCCATGGTTTAAGTCCATGGTATTGTAATAGTGCACTTGTATAAATAAGGCACTTATGTAAAGGAGTCAAGTAAGTTTATAGTAGGTTCTATTATGATAAGCTGATGCAAAGGTTTTGGAAAGGTTAAGTCCCAGCTATGTGCGTGGATGACCTCTGCAGCTGTGTGCGCAGAGGGTTTTTGTAAGAAAGGTTAAGTCCCAGCTGTGTGCATGGATGACCTTTATAGCTGTGTGCGCAGAGGGTTTTTGTAACAATGGATCTGTAGCTAAGTACACAGCTTAAGGACTTTGAAGGACGGATCTGCAGCTGAGTGCGCAGATTAGAACTATTGTTTTGTAAAAAGTTGAATAAAAACGCAGTTCTGTGGACGTAGCCCCTACCCTGGGGGTGAACCATGTTATATCTTGTGTTGTGATTGCTCTTTTGTGTTGTTTATGTTATGTTTTCTTTTCATGCATTGATAAGTAGATAAATGATAAAGTCAGATAACTGCTAAATATTAACTTCGTTGTGAATTCCGAGTTAAGGGTTAAGCAAGAAACTGTTTGTTTATATAACTGTGAAGCTATATAAGTGAATAAATATTTGTTGTTAAGGCTAAAGGTACAATAATATCCCTCTTCTGTTTGCAGAAACCTGATTCTGCAGCACCCCACAGCTATTTCGGGTGAGACTGCAACCTATTTGCAGGTTGTTGCCGAAAGGGCCAACACTGTGGTTCTTTTTGTTCGTGTGAAGTTAATGGTATAAACCCGAGTTTTCCCTAAGCCCAACACCACCTAAATACAAGTGCAAATTACTATAAGCATAAACAACATCTCTCAAATATCCAAAGAATAACATGTTTCTTTTATTGGACTGTAAAATGGTTAAAGCTTCCCCAACTCCTTTCACATGCGGAAGCACTTGATCCTTGGATCAAGATATGAATGGAAAAATGTTTTGATTTGGGGGGTTCTACACAAAAAAAATCCTACTGGTTATATGTAGTAGTATTGGTCGTGTCTTCTTTGGCTAAAGCACTTCCAAATATCCCCTCTTCTAACTTGTAAGCTCTAACATGGTCTATAACTTTATGTGTTAAACTTTAACTTGTAATCTCTAAGATGGTCTATAACCTTATGTGTTAAACTTTTCGGTTACTCTGAAAATGTTTACACCATGTTTGGGGGTGCTCCATGATATTTTGGGTACATAGTGTAAGACTGGCCCTTGGATGGTCTGAGATATATTCTAAGCATGAGAGATGGTTTGTGATGTATATGCACAGTTAATATCAATGTTACAAACATCGTTGATAAGTTATTGATGTTCCGAGAAATATCGGGATTTTTAGATCGATGATTTTTTATGAATAAAAAAGTCGATCTTTTCACCCATTTTTTTTTCAATTTGTCGCGAGATATTGCGTATTTTCCCCATTTTTTTAAAGGAGATCTTGGCTTCATGGAGGGTGGAGTATTCTTGTCTTTTTGCCATTTTTTTATCAAATCTAGACCGAGTTGGAGGGTTAAACGACAATTTTGGGCATGAAAAACCTTATGAAAAGTGAACAATGGAAAAAATAGGCTTGGAAGAATGTCAGGTTGAATTTGAGGGTTAAAATGGCATTAAGAAACATTTATGGGCGTGGATATGGACATAAAGAGAAGAATTGGGCACTCTAACATCCTCAAAGGATCAAACCTTCATTTTGGGTGCAAATAATGGTTATTCTAACCTCCCAATCAACAATTTACAACAGCATTATGAATTCTATGCTCTTTTTCTCCACAAAAGGGGTGCAAACAAACCTAAAAAAACATACCTGAGTTAATTTTAGACCCTATAAACCAAATCTGAGTGTGATTTAGGTGATTTTGGGTAGTAGGAAATAATATTCCTGGGTGGTTGTCCTTGCAACAGTAGTCGCAAAACGACCCTAAAAATTTGCTCGAATCACTATTTAAGGCTATTAGGAGGTTGGGTCATACCCATAACTTCCCATGAGGCCGATTCAACCTAGAGGAACTACCTAGATTTTCACTCTTCACCTATATTTATATTGTTTAATGACTTTTGTCACTATCATGGCTTCCAAAACTAAACCAGAATTGCTTTCTAGGGTTTGAAGTTGACCCAATGTTGCCAAAAGTGAAGATCTGCCCCTTTTCCATTTCCATAATATCTAAGAATCAATTATAAGCATGACATTCCTCTAAAAACATAATGTGAACACCCTATGCAAATAGGGGGGTAATAGGATAAAACCCTATGTTTAGGACGAAAAATTTCTCAAGTAGAGTAAGAAAGTGGAGGGGAAGGTGGCATGGGGATTTGATAACAAATTCCCTTGTATTATTAAAAAGGTGTGTTTGTGCCAAAACAATGGTAGTATCAAACCCAAGCATAGAGCTCACAAGAAAAAGGGAAGAAAACACAAAATCCATCTCCAATTGCCAAGTCAGTGTGATGCAGGGGCATATACTATTTGAGTAAAGTCATTTCTAACTTTTCTAGGTCAAGGGAAGTTAAGAAGACCTAGGGTCTCACATGTTTCTAATTTTCTTTATTTTGTTGAGAGGTTGAATAAAGAGGATAATGATACTCCATCCTTTTCCAAATGTAATCAATAGGGTTAGTTGAGCATTTCCAGAATTGTAGCATTTAGTTAGTGATTTGTCAAGTGAGTCACAAGTTAGTTGAGTTAATCATGGCTTATGTTCATTATTTATAGGATTATCCTTCTTTATAGGATCAAAGAAGCATAATTCGAGTTGTATTTAGTTTAGTTGATGACCTTTAATTTAATTATTTTTTTGGTACCTCAATAGAGCCACACATGGATAATTTTAGGGGCGAATTTTAGCCCATTGGGCTATTTTTCCATGTTTTTCTCCAAAACAATATTTGCCATTTTGCATTTTTAGAAGCCCTGTTTTGCCCAATTTTGATGGGGTGAAAAATTTTTCCCCTAAAAAGGGCCAAATTATTATACAAACGATATAAAATCCTTGAAATTTTTTTTTTTTTTGAAAATTATCGCCAATCATTTTATAGTTGTTTTAAGAATTGGTAATATTCGCCAACATTTATGTACTTTTAAATAAGTATGGTTCCTTAAAATAATCCCTGGAGCCACAATTAGCTTGCAAAAGTTGAAGATCGAGATTCAAGTGGAAGAGGGCTCCAAATGATCAATTCCTTTGAGAAAACAAAGACAATTTCTCTTAGTAAAATCGATCTCTACATTGTATGACATGCTTAGAAAATTAAATAAGAAACATCATGATTTTCTATATGAAGTATTTGAGTTGAATAATAGTGGAAATATAATCTATTAGCTTGTTTTAATCTGATGTAAGATTAAGTCATCTGTGTAAATATTTATTTTCTATGGAATTGAATTTGAGTTTAACAATCGCAATCCAGATAATGAATGGGAATCTATAAACATGAGAATTGTGTGTGCAGATGCTGAAGGGATTAACATTGTTGTAAGAGGATTAACATGGGATAATCGATGGGATACTCTTTTTGTTGAAACATTGATAATTTGAGCTACATTACCTTCATGCAGCTTATTTTAATATTGATGTTTTGATATTTATCTCTTACATTGTCTCTTTCTTGTATGTGACAGTAAACGATGCTAGAATTTGAGAAAGCTAGGTCTAGGACCTATCTCTTCACATAGATAGTGGCCTAACATTAAAGGATAAATAACTACTTTGACAACACTTTCGGTAATCAAGAATGGGCTCATTCAAGTACATGAAACCATGTTGGTGTTTAATAGGAATATCTTGACAAATATTTATGGTTTGTTTATTGCTTTTGTTTGAAGCATTTTGTCGATTTTTTAAGTTTGTGTGTATTTTGGTTAATTATTGTGTTAGACCCTTGAATGCTTATCGTTCTCATTTGATGCCCGATTTAACCATTTTGCTGTAGCTTGAATCAATATTGGTTTTGGTCGAT
>LPNX010526203.1:237383-242383 GCA_001517045.1 Pseudotsuga menziesii | reverse complement strand
ATGGTATATGCTTCTGCATTTCACACATGAGACAAGGAATTTATCTCCTCCAATACTTTATATCTTCTTTATGGATTTCTTTAGATGCCAACCATCTACAAGTGATGCAAACAAATAATGATATTTCACAAAAATAAACATTAAATTACAATATATGCTGAAATAGTGCACAAAAAAATAAATAAATTATTATACAGAGAATTAAAGAAGCACTAAGCACATGCAATTAATCGCTAGTTACCTCATGTATTTACCAAGATTATATATAACTTGTTTGATATTGTAGTCAAAGTTTTCTGGGAGAGAGAGAGGTATAACATATTGTATCAATATACAAACCACGCCATTTATTAAAAAAAGAGTATACAAACAAGAAAAAATTATATGGACATAACAATAATAATTACCTTGATGAAGACATGGCAATCATGTGTTTTGACCCTCACAAAATCACCTTTTTTTAGTTATGATATTCTTCAAGTTTGCACAAAAAATGGTGGGAAATTTAATTTTCCGCATTACTTCTTTGACAACATTGCTTTGTTTCTCCATAAACATCCATGGAATTGAGTTTATATTAACTTGTTCTCCGTTGGTATGAAATTGGATGACGACTTTCATTGCATGGTTTCTTTCTTGAGTGTATTTGCACACTTTCACAACTTTATATTTATCCCTCCTTAGCTCTAGTAGTCACCATAAGGTTTCAGTAACAATATTTCCAATATGCATTGTATCAAACAAATGAGTAATTTGTAGGTGCTCATAGTAGGGAAACCTGCTGAATTGAATAGGATAACTTTTCATTCCTCGTGGAAGACCATTAATTCCTTCATGATCATGATGGAATCATGAATATTAGTTTATAATTAATAAATTACATCATAAATCAAATATGGCCACTACAACAAACAACTCACAATAAAAATTAAAATACATAAAAATTCATATACGATGATCCATACGTACCATGATGACGATTTCTATTGTATTGCATCTTCCAAAGGCGAGGTGTCATTCTCCATGGTTTTAATGCAGTCTCCTGCTTCCCATTGAAAATATTTCTTTCAGTTGTTCTATACCTGTGATTCTTAGAGAGGAAATGCCTATACTCATCAAACACCTCCTTTCTTAATCTTTTTGAACGACGAGATTTTATCTTAGGACCACAAACTGGACATGCAAATTTACCCTTTGTCTGAAGACCTACAACATTTAGATATGGAATATCTATGTCAAATATATTCATATATAAAATATTCTAACTATTCCGTATCATTAAATGCAATTAAAGTGGAACTTAAAATTACAAACCACAAAATGAAGTTAACCCAAGGGCATCGTGTATTTTCCATACAACCATTGCATAGAATTGAAATTTTCTTTGTTGTATTGGTGTAGATATGTCATACATAGTTATGCCATTCCATAACTTCAATAGCTCATCTATAAGAGGTTCGATGTATACATTCATATCTTTGACTTGGAGCTTACTTGATTCATAATTTGAAGTACATATAAATATATCATTATGAGAACCATTAAGATATATAAACCATGCAGAAGAGTAAAATAATAGATATATATATATATGAAATTAAGATACATGTTACAACAAATGAGATGCCACAACTACATTATAAATAAAACAATTTTCATCAATAAAACCTGTAATAATCATCGACAAAATTATGTGCTCCCTCTTTATTGACAACCATGGAGGAATGTTATTGTTGATAACAAAAATAGGCCACACCGTGTAAATGGATTCCATCTGTGCAAATGGATTAACACCATTTGCTGCCAAAGCAATCCTAAGATTACGTGGTTCTTCTTTAAAGTGAGGGCACTTTTCTTCAATATCTCTAAAAGTAGTACCATCTGCAGGCATTCGAATAACATCATTTTGAGTTCTATTCCTGGCATGGCAATCCAAAAATTGTGTTATGTTTTTGCACCCGAACAATCATTGCAAATGTGGAATGAGGGGAACATAATGAAGAACGTTTTGAGGCACCTTTTTGTTACTTTATCTGTACGATATCTACTTACACGACATTCCGGACATTATGTTGCAAATTCATGCTGATTATAATATATAACATGGTCATCGAGGCATGCATGAATTGCTTCATAATCCATTCCAATATCTTTCATGATGGAATATAAATATCAATATGTGCGAGGTAAAATATTTGATGGTGGTAACAAAAATTCACCTATCAAGCTACAAAAAAAAAAAAATTGTTAATGTAATAAATAAATAATATTAACGAAACACGCTTCATCTGTACGATGATGAATAATGAGTGAACAATACAATTACTAGAGGAATACCAATAAACTTTATCACAATCCTATATATGTGATGGATTATTTTAGATACCTTAGCATCAGTGTGATTGCAATGTTTGAAAAACCATTCATAACCTTCAAGTTCATTATCAATAATATAGTAGAGAGAAGATTTGTTTTGGAGCCTTCATAAAGGGGTTCATATGCCTTATCGAGAAGAGGTATATCATGAACATCATCAAATTCGTCATCATTTTCATTATCAACATCATCATCATCGATTATAATGTTAAATGAATCATGTATCAATGCATTTGTACCATCATCTTCAATTACATCATCGGCATGATCATCTTGTTCAATATGATCATTCACTTGTTCTCCATTAAACATACATGCTCCATGATCCTGATCCTGAACTTCTGAAAGCACTTCCTCTGGATGACATGCTATAGGGTATCTTTCCTTTAATATAAATACATGGAAACATCAATATATATACATTAATATATGAAAAAAAAATAATACGTACAATTACCCAAAAAAAAACAAACATAATAATGTTTATAATGCTAAACCTACAAATGGATGATATTCGTTCCCCCCCTCAGTGTGTCCATGTTCCCTGCAATGTTTTGTGGCTGTTGAGATAAATATTATTCTCCTCTTAAATCCCCTGCATTGAGTACACAGACAATAAAATTTGCCATCACCCCTACGTTTCGCTGCATCCGATAGTCTAGCAAGCAATTGTCGGTTGTCTTCATTTGGATCCGGAATATTTAATCTATTTGACATTTTGTCATAAAATTCATTAATGAATATAACCGTTTGTCTTAAAAAATGAATTTCCATGCATCAACCACACATCAAGGTTTTGTCAAATTGAGAGAAGTCGAACAATAAAAAATTCCCGGCAAACTGTCGATCGATGAAAAAAAAATTCCTACAACTACCCATTGAAGAATAAAACAATTCCTGATAGCGTCCATCGAGGAACAAATAATTTTCACAAAACATCCATCGCTTCTACAACAAACATGTCGAAATGTTTAAAACAATTTACATTTATAATGGACATGCATCGGATATTCGACACCTTGAACATAGTTACCGTTGAAAGTATGGGGCCATAAAATTTAAAATCATGTAAACCTTAATTTTTTTTTATAAAAAAACCTATACATCCCGTCGGATATTCGATGCTTAGGGGTCGGAAAACTAACATTTTTGGGTTCATAGACATTGAATATCCGACACTGAAGTGTCAGATAACCGACGTTACAAGGGTCGGGAATCCGACTGCCTAGTGTCGGAGATTCGACAGTGCTATAAATATTTTTTCATCGACATTATTTTAATTGATTTCTGTCCTACACATCCATGCAAAATGTCGGATGACGTTGGATTCTAACGTCGAAATTCAGGTTCAAATCTTGTTGTGTAGGTATTCAAACAAAGGGAAAATTTTCATGTCTAGTTTGTTTTCCTAAGATCAAATTGTATCATTCAAAGAGTTCAGGAAAGGAGGAGTTTGATCAATATAGGCACGTCCTCTCTAAGAATCATATCTACCTAACTAGAAATAAAAATCTATTCAGTGGGAATCAAGAGACTACATTAAAACCACAGAGAATGACACTTCACATATGGAAGTTGGAATATAATACAAATTGCCAAGGTACATACAATTCAAATTGTCTATCTATCATCATATATGAAATGTTCTTAATCCTTAATTGACATTGATTTTTGTAAATTATTTATAAACCATGATTCATGATGGTTGTCATGATCATGAAGGCATTAATGATATTCCATGAGGAATGAAAAGTTATCACAAACAATTCAGTAGGTTTACTTACTATGAGCACCTACTAATTTCTCATATGTTTGATACAATACACATTGGAAAGAATGTGGTTGAAACATTATGGTGAATATTCTATCTGAGGAGTGACAAAGAAAAAATGTAAAAATTTGCAATGACATTCAGGAAACAAATCATGCAATGAAAGATGTCATTCAATTACATAACAACATAGACCATGGTTTTTAATGGAGCAACAAAGAAACTTTGTAAAACAAGTCATATGAAAAATTAAATTTCCCACCGGAATTTGTTCGAACATGAACAATATCATAATCAAGAAAGGTGATTTTGTGGAGGTGAAATCACATGATTGACATTTCTTCATCAAGGTAATTATTATGGTATATCAATATTGCTATTTTTATTCTCGTGCATATTATTGTTGATATTTTTTGTCTACTTTTTGAAAAAAAATGAAACAATTTTTATATTGTTATGGTATGTTCTATCTCTATCTCTCCTAGAAAACTTCAACAACAACATCAAACAAGTTATATATGATCTTTGAAAATACATGACGTAAGTGGTGATACCTTCCATGCATAAATTATTTGTTTACTTCATGGTAGAACTTATATTTGATATTTATTTTTATAATTGTTTTGTAAACTAATGTTTTTTTTGTTAAATTGCATGATATCACTACAACAATTTGACGTTTAGGGGGTGTTGTATTCCACCTCCAAAATTCACTTTTAGGGGAGGTTTTGGATTTGGAGACAGTCTTTACAAAAAATCCCATAATAGCACAGATGCTAAAATTTTGGACTTTTAGGGGCGGTTCGAAGGAGATGAAAAATGCCCCTAAAAGTGACTTTTGGGGCCAGTTCTA
>LPNX010526203.1:226365-237191 GCA_001517045.1 Pseudotsuga menziesii | reverse complement strand
CAGTGATAGAACAATTACACTCACAACAATTATCAATTGTACATGCAAAATCACTCACAAAAGAGACTGAATATGGAGCTGAACACTAAATTGTATTGAATAAGTGTATAGTAGCCAACCCTGTGAAGTCATAGGCTACCACAATAAATAATTACATGAGGGATTCGAATGCATGAAGAAGCAATTCGAATATAGTCAAAAGCAAACTTACTAAATCTAAGCAAATCCCCCATAGGTGCATAAAGCAGTATCCAAAACTGTCAAGGAGCTCACGGATTGGAAAAATCAATTAGGCAAGCTAAAAGGTAATGGAAGGAAAACTCATAAATTCTTTTCATAGGAGAAAAGAGTGGAGGATGTGGAGGACAAAAAACTAGTTAACCTCACCTAGTCAAAATTTCCCAATTGCCTTAAAGCACTGAAAAAGCAGGAAATAAAGCAGAAAAAGTAGAAGGGCACTAGGGAGGCTGGGAATAAAGCAGATTTGATTCCAGGAGGTTTCCCAAGTGTTCCATGAGTCAAAACTTGCAAGTTTGACCACTATGGATGTGTAGATGACAACTTGCATAAGGTGGAACATGGAAACTAGGCAAATAAGACAAAAATGGATTAATTATTGTCTAAGGTAGCTAACTATGGGTTGACTATTCTAACACCCCCACTTAAGCCTGACTTATGAGTAATATATTAGAAAATTATAGGGCCTAGCAACAAGGCTTAATCACCCTTTACATATTGTATGTCCATTTAATCAAGGAAAGAGGCAAAAACCCAGTGGGAAAATCCTCCCTTAAACATGGAATGTAAAATGCTTTGGTGAAGATATCAGCTACTTGTTCTGAAGATGAGCAGAAGAGTAGGTGAATGGTGCCATCATGCACAAGATCTCTGATGTAGTGCATATGGATCTCAATGTGTTTGGTTCTCTGCTTCTGAACTGGATCATTGCATATTTGAATGGTACTCTGATTATCACAGTAGATAGTAGTTGAGTATTCTGATTCGAAGACACACTCTCCAGGTAACCCCTGCAACCATAAAAATTGAGTTGCTGCATTTACATCTCCTTTGTACTCTGCTTCTGTAGATGAG
The DNA here is from genome assembly GCA_001517045.1 of Pseudotsuga menziesii. Classification (NCBI taxonomy): domain Eukaryota; kingdom Viridiplantae; phylum Streptophyta; class Pinopsida; order Pinales; family Pinaceae; genus Pseudotsuga; species Pseudotsuga menziesii. Next base: position 236,099 of record LPNX010526203.1, on the reverse strand, counting down.
AGTGCAATGGCACTCTGTTTCTTGCTTGACCAGCTAATTGGCTCTTCTGCAAGCATGAACACATATCCTGATGTGGAATTTCTATCTGTGCTATCACCTACCCAATCACTGTCAGTAAAACCAATCAAATCAAGATCAAATTTTGCTTTCTAGAAGATCCCATGTGTCATTGTTCCCTGAACAAAGTTAAGGATCATTTTGGATGCTTTCCAATGGATATCATGAGGCTGATCCATGTATCTAGAATCCACACTTACCGCATAATAAAGATTAGGTACAGTATGTGTAAGATACAACAAACATCCAATCAATTACCTATACAATGTATTTTTTACCATAGGTGAAGAACCAACTTCTTCAAGCTTCAGTCCTGAAAGGAAAGGAGTCTTGCTTGGCTTGCAATCCTCCATTCTGAATTTGTTCAGCAAATCCAAGGCATAATTGGACTGGTGCACCTTGATTCCATCTTTTTTTTTAGCAATCTCAAGCCCCAAGAATTGGCTCAATAGCCCCAAATCTGTCATGGAGAAGGCTTGGTTCATTGCACCCTTCAAGGAAGCAATTTCATCCTTTGAGCTTCATGTAATGAGAAGGTCATCAAAATATAACACAATGATCATTAATCAACCATTAATCAACTTCAAATAGACACTTGGATCTGATTTGCATTGAACAAAATTCAGTGATAGCAAGAAGCTATCAATCTTGGCATACCAAGCCCCGAGGGCTTGCTTTAGCCCATACAATGACTTCTTTAGCCTGCACACAAGATATGGGTTAGTAGCAAATCCTTGAAGCTGCTGCATGTATATCTCTTCAGTGATATCTCCATTCAGGAAGGCACACTTTACATCCATTTGATGTACCTCCCATTGCTTTGAAGCTGCAATGGCTAAAGCTAGCCTGATGGAGTCCATCTTTGCCACTGGTGCAAAGGTCTCGTTGTAATATATGCCATGAACCTATGAGTAGCCCTTGGATACCAATATATCCTTGTACTTTATAGGTGAACCATCAGCAGAAAATTTGGTCTTGTACACCCACTTACACTAAACTAGCTTCCTCCCTGGGGGAAGATCAACCAACTCCCAAGTGTTGCTCTTCTGGAGTCAGCTGAACTCTTCCTTCATGGATGCTTTCCATCTTGGATATCCTGCTGCATATTCATATGTCTGAGGATCTGATTCCACCATCACATATCATTTCTCAGCAAACATAGGATCCTTCATGCATAGAGCACTCTCAAATTGAGATCTAGTCCTCCTAGGGTCATTAGGATTTCCAGCTAGCTCTCCTACTGCATGAATGGTATTGGCTGCCCATTTTCACCTTGTAGGGATGTTAGGATCTATAATAAAATTATCACTATCAGAAATATCAGAATCAGCATGTTCAACTATCTCTTCACTTGCATTCAGAGGTTCTGGTGGTGAAGAGGCTTCTCCAATGTCCACTGCTGCTAGGGGTTCTTCTTGAAACTGGACACACCTTTCAATGAAGGATTTGTTTGTGCTCAAATTGATCAGCTTGTACCCTTTTCAATATTCAGAGTACCCAACAAATAGACACTCTTGGATTTGGGGCTACAAAGCCTTCCTCTTTTCTGTTGGAATTCTAGCCGAACACCTTGAGCCAAAAATCCTGAAATGGGTCACATCTAGCTTGTTCCCACTCCATGATTCGAAAGGAGTCATACCATCAAGATGTTTATGAGGCACCCTATTCTGGATATAGGCTGCACAGTTTATAGCTTCGGCCCAGTACTTTGGTGGAAAAGTCTTAGCCTCCATCATGCATGTTTCCACCTCCTTCAGTGATATGTTCTTCCTCTCAGCAACACCATTCTACTATGGTGTGTAAGGGATAGAATGATGCATCTGAATAACTGCATCTGTACAATATTGAATAAACTCAAACTTGACATTCTCACCACCATTTTCAGATCTGAGGACCTTGAGTTTCCTCCTAGACTGGTTTTCAACCAAAGCCTTAAAGAATTTGAATAGGCCAAAAACTTCAGACTTGTGTTTCAAGAAGTAAACCCAGCAATACTTGGAAAATTCATCTATGAAATTCAATGCATATTTGGCCTGACTCATGGACATATGAGGAAATGGGCCAGCGACATCACTGTGGATCAACTCAAGAGGTGCATAGGTTCTCTCATAACTAGCTCTCTCAAATTTATGCTCTAGGTGTTTTTCTAGGATGCAACCTTGGCAGAATCCTTTAGAAAATATTATCTTTGGTAACCCTATGACCATATTTTTTTCACTAAGATCATAAATATACTTGTAATTTAGGTGGCCAAATATTTCATGCCAAATATTTCTTTCCTCATTAGCATGAATCAGAAGAGCAGAAGGGTTTGAGTAGGGTAGGAAGTGTAAGAACATGTATACCTTCAAAGTATGATTTGCAACTCCTTTTGCAATGACTTTACAACTTGAGATCTTTGTGATATCAACTTCATCAAGGGATAATATGACCTTCTTTGGAGACCCTGTGTGGTTCATCTGATACACTGATAAGAGGTTAGAGGCAAGGCCTAGAACATACAACACATTACTGAACTTACCATGATCAAGATCAATCCTCCCTTTGCCCAAACTTGCAATGAGAGAGTCATCTCCCAGTACTATTGGTAGACCTTTCGACATGTCAAGTGAGGTGAATGCCTCCTTGGTCGAAACCATATGTCTTGAATCTCCAGAATCAATGATGAAACTAGGTGAGCTTGATGTGCCAGCAACCAATGCATGAACTCTCTCTCTGTCTTTTGAACTTGATCCTCCTTCCCCCTTCTTTGAGCTATCTGGAAGGGAGATGCCATTCTTCTCCAGGAGTTGGGTCAGCATGTCTATTTTCTTCTTCATGCAATAGCTCTTAGAATGATTTCCCTTACTGCAGTATGCACACTTGCTCATTTCTCCTTTGTTCTTCCTCTTCTGGTAGTTCTTCTTGGAACCTTGAGGCTCCTCCAGAGACTTGTTCTTGTCTCTCTTTTTCTTAGGTGTCTTTTTAGCTTTCTTTTTGCTTTTTGAATCCACCCTCGAATCTCCAGCAAACAGATCTTGGTCTTTGGATGGTTTGATGGTGCCCATCATCACTAGCTTATCTTGTTCTTGTGTGATAGATTCCGTGAAATTTGCAAGGCTAGGCATCTTCCAGGTTCAAGCTGTCAGCTTTGTGGCATATAAGGTAAAACAAAACACTGAATAGTCAGGTCCAAGCTTTGAGAGTATGGCCAAGACCAGCTGATCATCCTTATTTTTGAGCCCACATTGTTTTAGCTGCAAACAAGTGCTTTGAACTTGGAGAAATAGAATTGCAGGGATTCAAAGCTATTTGGACTTATGGAGATTAGTTCATTTTTTATTTGATGTCCCCTCATATCTTCTACCTTTCCAAAAAGATCAACAAGCTTCTCCCATACTTCATTCAGTGATGTCAATCCATCAAGATGGAAAAGGAGGTCTCTGGATATGCTTGGACACAGGAGACCATAGGCCTCATCCCTCTTGTTGTGCCATTTTATCTTCTATGGAGCTACATTCGGCTCTGATTCTATTGCCATAGTCACTCTGTAGAGGCATTTCGCTCTCAATAGTATCTCCATCTCTGCTTTCCATTCAAAGAAGCTAAATGGAGTCAAGATGATCTTCTGAGATTGATCCATAGCTCAGAAATTGTCACGACAGGCAGTAGAATGCTCCCAGTCAATGATGTCAAACTTGAAAAACAAATTGGAAGGAGAGAAATCAATCTACAAAGGCTTTGATACCATGTGTAAATTCAACCCAGTGATAGAAAAATTACACTCACAACAACTATCAATTGTGCATGCAAAATCACTCACAAAAGAGACTGAATATGGAGCTGAACAATAAACTGTATTGAATAAGTGTACAATAGCCAAACCTATGAAGTCATAAGCTACCATAATAAATAATTACATGAGGTATTCGAATCTAGTCAAAAGCAGGCTTACTAAATCTAAGCAAATCCCCCATAGGTGCATAAAGCAGTTTCCAAAACTGTCAAGGAGCTCACAAATTGGAAAAATCAATTAGGCAAGATAAAAGGTAATGGAAGGACAGCTCATACATTCTTTTCATATGAGAAAAGAGTAGAGGATGTAGAGGACAAAAAACTAGTTAACCTCACCTAGTCAAACTTTCCCATTTGCCTTAAAGCACTGGAAAAGCAGGAAATAAAGTAGAAAAAGGAGAAGGGCACTAGGGAGGCTAGGAATAAAGTATATTTGGTTCCAGGAGGTTTCTCAAGCGCTCCATGAGTCAAAATTATCAAGTTCAACCACTATGGATGTGTAGATGACAACTTGCATAAGGTGGAACATGGAAACTAGGCAAATAAGACAAAAATGGATTAATTAATGTCTAAGGTAGCTAACTATGGATTGATTATTCTAACACTCATAGGTACCTATGGGGTTAGTTTCAAACCACCCCCATAGGTTTCTACAAGGGCAGTTCTAAACTATCACATGCCCCAATTTGCAAAACAATTTAATGTCATTGAGGAACATTATTTTATATTTTATGCTAAATTTTCTAAGTGATGACCAACTAGGGTGAAGGATAATTAATGTATTGCAGAATATTTTATTAATAAATAAATAAATGATGAGACAATAGCTTAGGGAAGCTATTAAATGAGTGTTAACTAGTCACTTGGTGGAGGATACTGTGTGGAGAGTATACTGATAAGTGGCAGCATCCCCAAACTATTTCTAACTATTGCAGGTGGAAACTTCCCTATAATTGTGTTCATGATTCCCCAAGAAAGTGGAATTGGAGCAGGTGGCTCATTAAGTAAAAACTAGCCTAGAAGACCTAGGCATTGATATAAAATTTCCCATTGAAGACAGCTGAGGCTGCTCATTGTAAGTGAATGAAGTGCACATGAGAAATTCGATGGACAGGACTTGTTGGAGTGAGTTTGAGGGGTTAGCTATTGAAGATTGAACTTCTGCAACTACTCTAGGATAAAGTTCTTACTGTTGTGATTAGGGATGAATTACTGTTGTATATTAAGTCAGGTGACTAAGGATCTCAAGGTTACATCTTTCACCGAGTACTCTACCAGGACTAGGAAACAGGCTCGGGGGTCCTGAGAAATTTTAGACTAAGATTTCTCCAAGAGTTGGTTGGGAGGAACAGCCTCCTTAAGTTGTTTTCACCTCATCCATTGACACTTTTTTATTTGTTCAGGTTTATTTATAGTTTATTCTATTGTTTTCAGAAAAATATTGCTAGTTTTCAAGATATACATATTATTGTTTTATTAGGGTTTACAAAGTAAAGAGCATTGTTTATTGATAAGATTAGATATTAGTAGATTATATTTAAAAAAATAGTAGTGACACTGCTAAATGAAAAATGAATAGGAATAAATTACCACAATGTATTTTTCCATGCCTTTCATAAGGCAGCACTCTAGTACAGCTGGTTGTTTAAGTTAAATAAATAGAATTTTTTATTACTCTGTATGAGAAATGCAAATGATTAATTTTATAGTTTTTACGTGATTCATTTACAAAAAACTAGAATTACTTGTTCTGTCTACTGAAAGTAACTGTATTATCTAGTTACAGGAAAAAGAGTAGACTATATAATAGTCACTAGTAATAATAACATTCACAGAATTATTACTAGTATTAATATTTATTATATTTATACAATAAATAAAGTTTAATAAAAAGATATAGGCACAGTAAAAGTAGTACTTAGGGTTTAACCTAATTAGTACTTCATAGTTTAATTATAATAATTCATTCAAGTTTACTTTTACACTCTATTCTAGAAACACCAATGTTGTGCTGCAAACCTCAAGAACCACTTAGGTTTTACAAGAGATAGGTGTTATCCCTGAAAATAGACTTTCATATTATTTTCTTAATATAAAATCTAATAGTTGTAAATAATTATTAATAAAAGTAAAAATTGAAACAGAACTAAAATTATTTCTATAAAATTCATCTCATTACAAAATTGTAGCTTATCCAAAAATAATAACCATTCTGAGAGAAGCAGAGTACTTTATTCACCTAATAAGACTATGTAAATTTAAACAATAAAAATTAATATAATTCATTTATATTAAATGAAATTTCATGATAAATAACATTGTAAACAATTTAATAGAGATGAAATAAATTAAGTGTAATGGCCTATGGATTTTTATAAATATCGGTCAAGGCTTAAGCCTGCTCAAAAACAAACTATACAAATTTAAACAAAAAAGTAAACCAAAATTTTAGATATTACATTTCATAACTATTACAAACCCTTTATTTAATTACAAGTCTTGCTGATTAAATAGCCTTATCGTTACTAACAAAGACCGCTTAAAAATTTAAGTAACCAAATAGTGGTCGAAACAACATTGTCATGGCTTAAAGCCGAGTTTTAAAATTAAATCAAAAATATTTTACATCTTCCAGGACGTAAAGGCTCTTTCAAGAAAATCCCAAGTCACGGCTACAATAGCCTTCAATTTTCTTGCACATAATACCCTCTAGGGTTTTAAATAATATAAAAACAAAACAAAAAGAAATATTAACCCAACAAGTAAACCAAGGCCGAGCCACAACCAGCATAGTGGAGCTTCATATCTTTCCAACCACCACAACTAAATGTAGGAGAAAACCATTAGTACAACCGGGGCTTACCAGGATTTTGCGTGGTCGAATATTGAAGAGTGAGCTAGCAGCTAACACCCCAAGCTGAGAGGGAAACCCGCGCAGAAAAAGAAGTATTTAGTTACAGCCTTAAAATTGTAATTTTATTTTATCTTACTGTAAAAAAAAAATATGGATGGGTAGTTACCTAGCAACGTTCTCGTTTGGATAAATTGTGAATACAAGTCACTAGAGACAACACAATGGCACCTTGAAGGGTAAATCTAGAAACTAAGAATACGTTGTGTGCAACTGAAGACTCTAAGCCACAAATCGAAGGGAACAAGCACCATTGTGTCTACTTAAAACAAACTCACGGTCCTCGATTCAGTGATGAAAAAAATTTCCAAACACACAATACTCTACAACAGTATTAAAGCATTGAAAAAACCACCTTGTGTCCTCATAGAACAAGTGCACAGTATTTTGCTCGAAGGAAGTTTACAAATTGAAGGTGATTGCAGAGTCATGGTGGCCATGAGCTTGCGGCTAGATTGCACCAGTTGAAGGAACCCTCTCTTTGTGAAATGAAGGGTAGGGTTTTGTTATAAGTCAACTTATCTCGTTGACATAACAATCTCCACATTTTCTCAATAATATTTCATAATCGTGGGTGCAAGTCAATATTCAAGTGCAGTTCCAATCTGCATTAAAATTATCACAATCAAAACCTATAATCATTTAAACAATGCAATTTTCTTAAGTGCTAATAATATATTATACCTTTGAATTATTTCGATGCTTAGTTTATCAACTATAGATTTAAGAAATGAAATTTCTTTTGGGGTTTTATTTCTAGATCAAGATAAGATAGTTCTTTTTTTAACTAGGTTTGATAAAACATAGTTAAAATACATATGTTTAATATTAAACTATATTAAAAAGGAGATCTAATTGTAACCTTTCATGTTAGGGTTGGAGAGTAAAATGTTAACTAAAACCCAAGAAATAATAAGATATCCTATATTATATTAACCAACAACCTTATCTCAAGATTTTACTAAACATCGTGGTGTATCAGTGTAGTTTATAGCTAATGGGTACACCAGTAATTGAAAATTAAGATACAAGTACAAAGAATTCAAAGTAAGAATGGTAAAAGTTTAAAAAAAATTATTTCAACTAGGAAGAGAATCTTAATCCAATTCTTTGCAGGGTGTACTTAGGGACATAAGTATAGTTCTCTTACTTTAACTCTAAACATCTAAACAGGGAATATACAGTTAAGAGTCAAAATAGTTTTGTTTATATTTTGAGAAAAACATTTAATCGTAAAACCCTAGGATAAGGGTAAAAGTGATAAACACTTAATGAGTGTGATAACTTAAGAACTTATGGAAACTAATATCTTGGATAAAATAGGCTAGATTTATATTTTATCAGCATAGAGTATTTACTTTATATTTTACAAAAATATTCATATACTTATGATCAAAACCAAACTCCAAATTTTTTGACTCATCTAAGAAAAGTATGAGTACTATATTTTCTTCCTAATTAATCTTTAGCTCAAAATTGCTTTAAGCAAACGTACAAGTATTCTTTGGAAATAATCGTAATCGTCCAATAGATTGACTTCATTTTCATAGTATTTTGGTCATGCATGTTAACCCAGGAATATGCAGAATTGTTTTAACATCTTTATGGAGTTTTGATGACTAAAATAAGATCAGCATTATCTCTTATGGAGACAAGCTGCATTTAAACATTCTATTTCTAGCATCATATTTATGCTAGGGAAGTATCTTCTTGACCTAAAAATATCTATTATTTAACTGGAACATACACTTACCTATTAAAACCTGTAAAGAACCATCAGTCCCACTGTGTTAGCTATAAGCTAAGTGAGCCTCAATCACACTTAAGAAACTTTCCCTACTTGACATTAAAAGAAAACAATAGTATCCTTAGCATTAGTAAAAGATAGATTTCTTTTCTACTTTCTGGAAAAATACAACTGCTAAGCTGAAAACAGTGCTAACACAACTTTTAAAGATAAGCCCCTAAGTTATACAGAATCTTATAAAGAAATAATCTTTGTTTCTCTTGCAAACTGTTTATTTATCTGCTAATAGTTAGTGGTACATTAGCATTGACATTTGATATTTTATGTCACATGAAAAATTTTAAATTTTTACGAATTTTTTAGTTATTACATAAACCCCCACTAAAATTTTATCTTACAAAAAGGTTAAAATGTAAGCCGCAATCCACAATCCACATTGAGGAAGGTGAATTGTGGAGGGTTAGTTCTAAAAAAGTTAAAATGTAACCGACAATCTGCAATCCACATTGAGGAAGGTTAATATCAGAGGGGAATTTCTAAAATAATGAAAATACAACCCACAATCTACATCTGGGGAAGGGTACTTGTGGAATTATCATTGAGGAATAGTCATTGCGGAAGGCTATTTGTGGAAGGCTAATTTTGTTTATAGTTTAACAAAGACCCCCAATCCCCAATCTGCATTTGCGGAAGGGTCATTTTGTTTATAGTTTAATTAAGACCCACAATTCTACAATCCACATTTGTGGAAGGGTCATTACGAGATGATCATTGTGGAAGGATATTTGCGGAAGGTTAGTTTTGTTTATATTTTAATGAAGACCCACAATTCACAATCTGCGTTTGTGAAAGTGTCCTTCCGAAAGGATCATTGTGGAATGATTATTGCAGAAGGATCATTGTATACGGCTATTTCTATAAGGTTAATGTTTTTTATAGTTTAATGGAGACCCATAATTCACATTTGCAAAAGGGTCCTTGTGGAATTATCATTTTGGATGATCATTGTTGAAGGGTCATTGTGGAAGACTATTTTTCTTTATAGTTTAATGGAGACCCGCATTTGCAGAAGGTTTTGTGCGGAATGACCATTGTGGAAGGGTCATTACAGAAGGATATCCTGTGGAATGATCATTGCACAAAGAACAGTAAACTTAGAAAATCAGTTTTTAAAACAGTTAAACGAATTGAAGCCTAATTTTCATAACTGGGTTCTGAGATTCAGGAAAGGTTGAACAAACAAAT
>LPNX010526203.1:215873-226164 GCA_001517045.1 Pseudotsuga menziesii | reverse complement strand
ATATATATATATGTTATGGATTTTTGAGGTGTGTTACATTTATAGATAGTATAAAATTTCTTTGTAAGAATTCATGGTTGTGTCATGGACACAAGTTTCCACCAAACCCTATTGTGTAGGAGAAAAAAACATCACATATCATTGTCTATGTCAATAGGGATTATACCCATAATAATTTGTTGGCTACTCTTATAATAGAGTTTTACCACCTTGGAAATGAACCATTGTTGAATTCAAATGTGTATTTCCTAACATACTTAAGTAAGATAATAATATGGGGTGAAGTTTCTATCCTAAAGATGTGTTTATATAGTCTCGTGATCATGACATATAACTATCATCATTCATAATTAATTCATAGTGTGCTTAAAAATGTTATAAAAAATGGAATTCCCCCATATAATTTGTTGTGGAATTATTAAGGAGGTGACATTAAATTCAAATAAAGAGAGACCTCTATTTTTTATCTTATAAAATGAACCATGTGGAAAATCTAGATAAGATAACTCACCTTGAAATAATCGTGATTTCAATGGTTGATGTTTGTTCATCCTCTACCATTTCCATGAACAACAAAAACATTATTTCCAATTCTCTATGATGAACTTACCTTAAATTGACTCATATTTCAATTTTGGACACTAGTAATCTACTTACTCTACTATTGGAGTTGTTTCAAAAAAACCCTCTCATCACCAATTCCTAATATTTTAGATGTGTACTTCTCTTGAATACATCATCTTAGATTCATTGTTTCTACTTTTTTTCTTGTAACATTTCCTGCAATTTTCTTTGCAAGGAAAATTTAAAGAGTCTCTACTTAAATTGGATGATTTTTAACTTTTTCTTGTGTTACAACTACATCAAATTATTACATATGTATTCCTCCTTGAACCATGTGAAAAAACTCAATACCTAAACCTAGTGCTACCAAACATTTAATCACATCAATATCCCCAATAAGAAATCATGAATACTATTGATACATCATGTATAGTGCTTTGAGTCAATATTTATATCCTTTGATTTCTAGAAGCTTGTTTAATAAGTTCAACCTCAAGTGTTATCCTTCATCCAAGTCCTAGACTCTAAGAGCCTAAAAATACTTATTGACACACATATTAGCACTCTAAGATACACATATAATCAGGATGTCATGTATGATGATTTTAGGTGTTAATCATGACCTTGGATCCCTAGAAGCTTCCTTTAGGGACTAAGTCTGGTTTTTCTACCCCAATCATCTCTAGATCCCTAAAACCCATAAATAGTTCCAAAACATCATAAGGGATAAAATATCCCTACTTATAGATGAATAATAAGCTTAGGAAATCATGTGTGGTGATTTTAGATGTGATGTTTAGACTTCGTTTTGCAAATGATTTATTTAGAGGTCAATGCATTTAAGGGCTTTGGACTTGGATCCATAGTTACTTATATGCATAGTTCCACGGTTTCCTTAGAGATAAAGGAAAATTGTTCTTTCATGGGGTGACATTTCCAAGTCCCTAGGAAATCTACAGATGGCTCAAAACCACCAAATAGTACATGCATAAAAAATCGTATGATGATGAAACCCTCAGGAGGCCATGTGTTATTGGTGGAGGAAACCTTCTTAGCCCTAGATGGATAGAATATTTATATAGGGATCAAGATTCATGTCTCCTCCATTGACAATGTCCAAGTATGAAATACCACAAGGCATACATAGATAGCACTATGGATACCCATACGAAGTCATGTTTCATGCTCTGAGGTATTGTTAATGGCTATGGGTGGATCAATGGTTTCTTTAGGGTCAAGGACATGGTCCTATTCCATAGAATTACATTCCCAAACTACAGGGAATATAAATAATGTTGAATAACCCCTAATGGAATCAACATCCTCAATCATATGCCAATGATGCCCTAAATAGGCCATGTGTCATTTGTGGAGATAACATACTTAGCCCTATATGTATATAAGATTTTTGTTGAGGCCAAGGTTTAGGTCTCTTGTAATAATCATATATCCAAGAATCCAAAGCGATAAGACCTATATGCATAGTGTTATAAATATCCATGTGAATTCATTCATGGGGATTTAAGGAGGTGTTCATGTATTTTAATGCCTCGACGATTTCTTTAAGGCCAAAGGTGTGGTATTCTTCCATGTAACTTCATTTCTAATTCCCTAAGACAGATACATACTACTAAAACCACCTAATGAAACTAAAAACCTCAATCATATGGAAATAATGCACTCTGGATACCATGTGCCATTGGTGGAGGTAACCTCATTAGTATTTGATGGATAGAGGATTCCTTTAGGGATTGAAGTGAAGGTTTCCTCCATTGACCATGTCGAAGGCCTCATGGCCATAAATTTAGATACATAGTTCCATAAACACCCCGACAAATTCATACATGTTTCCTTGAGTAATTTTAATGGTTTTGAATACCTCAAAATTTACTTAGGTTCAAAATAATGTTCTTCTTCCCTCGAACACCATTTTCATGGTATTGACACATGTAGATACTACTCAAAATCACATAACAGAACTAACATATTCAACCATAATGCAATGATACCCTCAAGAGGCCATGTGTGGTTGATGGAGAAACATTATTAGCCCTATATGGATCAAATATTACTTTAGGGTTAGAGGTACATGTCTCCTCCCTTGACCATGTCCTATTCCCCAAGCCCCCAGGTCTTGGATACATAGTTCCATGGATACCTTGTGAATTCATGTGTAGTTCTTTGTGCCATTATTAATGGATTTGGATGCATAAATGGTTTCTTTAAAACCAAAGGAATTGTATTCTTCTATAGAATATCATTTCCAATGCCATAAGATATGTGTATATTATTACTCAAAACCACCTGATGGCATCGACCTCCACAATCATAGGAAAATAACACTCTTAGGAGGATCCATTTGTGGTTGGTGGAGGAAATCTTCTTATACACAGGATGGTGCAAGCTAATGCCGGTCACTTATGATGCGTTCATTGCAATGGAATTTTGGAAAAACAGAAATTTGAACATCAAAAAGCAATATTAGAGGTACCTACACAACTTTTTGGAATATGGTGTAAGAATATGAAATGTGTACAATCAAATTACCTTCTGGAATATATAAATTTTATTTATGGAAACTGAGCATAAATCCCATAAAATGAGGTTCTTCTAAGGTTGGTATGTTATATATTTCCCAAAAAATAATGAATATGTTTACGTTGGTCCACTCGTTTGGTATGCAAATGGTGGAATTTTTTGAAAAAAATTATACATAGTCGTAGATAATAGGTGTGTCTAGTGCAGCATTATTTTTCCATGTTTATTTATGTTATATTTTTTATTTTTCAAATTAAGGAAGTTAGTGACGCCCTAAAATTACAAGGTCAAGCATTGGTCCACCACATCTTGGTCTTAACATAGTCAATGAAGGATTTATTTTTTTAGGATGTAGGTATTTGTGTCTTCTTGTGCGGTTTCTTTTCCATTTCTAAATAGGTGAGCCAATCAAAAGTTATAGCCTAATAAAATAGCCTACCTTTTGTGTTAGATTGTCGTTAGTCCATTTAAAATTAAATAAAAAATAGAAAAAGATAATAGATTTAAATAAAAATTACATATTCAAAATCTACAGATACAGTTACACAAGTGTGTGACGTTTCATTAGCAGAGGACAAGTGTGGTATATGGAAAATCCTGCATGAAATAGGGGAAGTGGTACAAAACAAGTTTTTATGTCATAAGACAGTCCAAACCACTTGGTTGGGCAACCCAAACCTAAAACCAAAGCAGCCAAGTAATCCACCAAGTTTGTTGGAAAAAAGGTGCCACCAAAATTCTAAATTTAAATTACATGTGCGTGTATTTAAAACACAACGCGTACCCACTAGAAGCGCGATCATGCCACTTTGTGCACATGCACTAAAAGCGTGATCGCACTACTTTGTGTGCATGCGTTAAATACATGTGCATGCGATTGTTAAGTAAACACTTTGTTTTGATTTTATTTTCAAGCATTTGCAATGGAATGATGATGATGAACAATGATGATGAGAAGGAGGAGGATGATGACATTGATGATCAAATGAGGATGATGACTATGATGATGAGGAGGAGGATGATGAAAATGATGATGATGAACATGATGACTATGATGATGAGAAGGAGGATGATGACAATGATGATGACTATGGTGATGACTATGATGATTATGATGATGATGATGAACAATGATGGTGATGATGATGATGACAAGGATGAGAATCACGATGACTATAAGTATGATGACGATGATTATGATGATGATGATGATGATTACAATGAAGGGGATTATGATGTTCATGATGACGATGATGAGGAGGAGGAGGATGATAATGACTATGATGATGAACAATGATGGTGATGATGATGATGATGATGAGGATGAGGATGATGATGAGTATGATGATCACGATGACTATTACTATGATGACGGTGATTATGATGATGATGATGATGATTGCAATGATGAGGATGATGATGTTGATGATGAAGATGATGATGATGATGAGGTTGATGATGGCTATGATGATGATGAAGACTATGATGATGACTATGATGATGAACAATGATGGTGATGATGATGAATATGATGATGAGGATGCTAACAATGATGAGGAACAATGATGGTGATAATGGTGATGATGATGATGATGATGATGATGATGATGATGATAAGGATGATTTCAATTATGATGATGACGATGATAACTATGATGATGAGGATGAGGATGAGGATGAGGACGAGGATGAGGATGAAGATGACGATGAAAATGATGATGGACAATGATGGTGATGATGATGATGATGATAGGTTTAGTTGAAACTTTGCTTTGATTTTATTTTCAAGCATTTGCGATGGAATGATGATGATGAACAATGATGGGGATGAGGAGGAGGATGATGGAAATGATGATGATGAGGATGATTACTATGATGAGGATGATGAGGATGAGGATGATGATAATGATGATACGATGATGATGTTGATGATGAGGATGAGGATGATGAGGATGATGATGAGGAGGAGGAGGAGGATAATGATGATGACAATGATGAACAATGTTGGTGATGATGATGATGATGATGAGAATGATGACAATAATGATTAGGATGTTGGAGACATTTACCACCATACACACTCATTTTGGTCAATTTGGCATAGTTAAACCACAATCATAAGTTTTATTAACTTGATTGATATCAGAGGAGCACTGTATGACATCATCATGAGCAAACCCATGCCTACCTTCAGTCAGGGAGGCTAACTAAGCCTTCTCCTTCATTCAAGGAGGCTAACTAGAGCACTCAGGGGGTGATTAGAGTGTCATAAATTCACTTTATCGCTAACTAATGGATACAATAAGTTAAATAGAGCATCGAAGGTGCCTCCCTTCATTAAATTGATTATTTAATGATTATTTAATGAGCTGGAGTCAACAGGGGTGCCTCCAACCACTTCTGATGGTCAATTACACTTCAGTTAACCTCATATGGGTTCATTGGAGTCATTAATGCAGTACCACTTGTTGGTTGGCTTGCAATGACATGTGTCTGAGCTACTTTCAGGTAGACTCGGTCATTTATTGCACTCTAACTTTAGTTACGACTCAATTGAGTTAATTAGGGTTTTGATCAGTGGTTAACTTGAGTGTTCATTGTGGCTTACATTCAGTTAAGCTAGACTCACTCATTCAATTCAAATGACCTCCTTGGGAATTCGAATTGTCTTGGAATTCATGCATTTGGTATGATCATTGTATTGTATCATCATTCTTTCATTTGATTCTACAGAGCTGCTACTTCCATTGTAGCACCATTTTTCCAATTTTATGCATATTTGTTCAAATTTTTTGTGAGACTATGTTTTCAGTTCCTAGACCACTGTGAAAAATTAATATGGTATCATAGCTCATAGTGGGATGAAGCTCATATCTCTCAAAAACAAGGTTTTTGATAGATCTTGCATGAAAAATTGAGTAAAGCTCAAAAATTACAACACTGCACCAGAAGCCAAGGCTTACCACTTAATACCCTAAGTAAGGAAATTGTTGGTCAAGCTTTCTTAATCAACTATGTTGGGTGTGATGAAATCCTAAAATGTGTAGGTTGTTCGGCCTTATAGCGCCGCTTTTGTTGTGATTTTCAAGTTTTAAATAGGTGAAAGCATTCACTCCAATAGTTTCAGACGGCTTACTCCATAGAACTCTTGACTCCGTTCAATTTCCCCTCATGGAAAGGAGACATGGAGATCCAGCTACATGCCAAGTACTCTATAGGGTCACTATGGACACTAAAGAAGAGCCTACTTCTGTGATAGACAAAGCTAGATTCTTGAACAAGAAAGATTAAGCATTCAGATTCTTATGCCTCTCTATTTCCCAAGATTTTCTTTTCCATCTCTCGGGATTGAAGACTCCAAAGGAAATCTGGGACAAATTGGAAACCCTGCATGGAAAACAAGATGATTTGAGAGTATACTAGCTTGAAAATGAGTTGATGTCCCTCCAGCCTTCCAATTTCAATACCTTGAATGACTTTTTCACAAAGTTCAAGCACATTGTCTTACTGTTGAAGCAATGTAAAGCGGAGAAGGAGGATGATCAGCTCATCCTCACCATAGTCTCCAAACTTGGAGATTATTATTCGGTTTTTGTATCTACATTCTTTGCGGGGAATCTTACAACCCTTGGATGGAAGATGCCTTCACTCAATGCCTTCATTGAGTCCCTAACAAGTGAACATGATAAGATTGTCGAGATGGCAATCATCAGATCCTCCCATGATCAAGCCCTCCATGTCTCAGGGCCCAAATATATGAAGGATAAAGGAAAGCAGCAAAAGAACATAAAAACTAAATTCAAAGATCCTAATCCTAAAGTTGAAAACCAACAGCATGAAGAGTCTTCTAGCTCAAAGAAGAACAAAGGAAAAGGGCATCATGGAAAGGAAAAATTCAATTGTTCATACTGTGGGAAGGGCTTCCACCCTGAACATGCCTGCATGAAAAATAAACTTGATGAAGCTACCTCTCTCCTTGAGAGAAATAACATCAATATTCTGGAAAGCTTTCGGAGGAGAGATCAGCAAGATCGGGAACCATAGCATGAAAGAGAAAGAGGTCATGCCCTCATGGAAAGAACTTCGAAGTCCAAAGCACTCTTGATATATTTTGGAATTTCAAACCACATGATGGATGAAAGAGACTCCTTATCATACTTGGAGATCAGAAAATCAATTCCCATCGACATGGGAGATGACTCCACCATAATTCCCGAAGGACAAGGTACTATTGATCTTGAGAACAACTATTTTTCAAATGTTTTGTATGTACCATCTCTGGCATCAAACCTCCTTAGTGTTTACCAAATGACACATATGGGAGTTCCCAAGAGAGTATCCTTAAGCCAAAATGATGTAGAGATCATAGAACTTGCATTCGAGAAACTTGTAGGAAAGGGCCTTGCAAACCATCATGCAAAAACCTATGAGTTCTCCCATTATGTGGCATATGCAAAGCCCGCTACATTGCTGACTCATGGAAATGAAGTTAGTAGACTGTGGCATGAGAGGTTAGTCCATATCAACTTCAAATAATTGCAGCAATTACAAAAAAATTCTATGGTTGAAGGCCTCCCAGTGGTCAAGGAAACCACTGGAATTTGCAAGGGTTGTGTTGTTGGAAAGCACCCTAAGCATAAGTTTGATAGAGGGAAGGCAAGCCGAGCATCATGCATCTTGGGAATGATACATTTTGATATCAGAAGTCCCATGCCTATCACATCCATGAATGGGTCAAGGTATGTTCTGACTTTTATTGATGATTTTTCCATGTACACATGGGTCTTCTTTATCAAAAATAAGTCTAAAGTCTGTGAAAAAATCACTGATTTAAAGGCCTTGATTGAGAATGCATCTGGCCAAAAGATCAAGACCTTGAGATCTAATAATGGTGGGGAGTATGTCAGTAATGAGTTTCTACACATATGCTCCCAAAGTGGTATTCAATTCCAGCATTCAATTCCCTAAGCTTCCTAGCAGAACAGTGTAGCAGAGAGGAAGAATCGGTCTCTCAAGGAGATGCCCACCTGTATGTTGGAATCAAAGAAGTTGGCTGCAAATTTGTGGGCTGAATCCATGCATTCTGCATCATATGTTCAGAATATAGTGCCACACTCATATGTGAAATGGTAGACCCCTTTCAAATCATACTTCAAACACAAGCCGAATGTGTCGAATCTACGGGTTTTTTGGGTCCACTGCATGGGCCTGAATTCCACTTGATAAAAGGAGGGATTTGCAACCACAAAGAATCGAATGTCTATTTATTGGGTATCCTAATGAATCAAAAAGTTTCAAGCTGCTGGATATCAAAACAAAACAGATCATCATTGAAATGAGTGTCAAGTTCGATGAGCCTCTTGAGGAGGTGGAGCTAGTGAAGGAGAAAACTGTTGAGTTTCCTTCCTATTTTACTAAATATTTGGATGATGAAATTGGTGGTGATGACCCTGATTTGGATCCTCTAATAACTAATATCAGTGTATAGAAAACATCATATGCTAAATCACAACCTAAAATATAAAATCATCTCCCAACATGGGCCTGACAGACACTCTCCTCCACAGGAGATAACATTGGAAATCTGGATTATCCAAGGAGAACCCGGTCTGATTTCCAAAGAGTAGGTATTGCACTCTCTTGTCCTAATTATTTGCTTTTTGAATCTTTTTATTTGATGATAAGTTTAGACTCAAATTCCTACTACCATTCTCAAAAGGATCTGAGATGGCAAGTTGCCATGGATGAAGAGATGAATTCTCTTTAGAAAAACACCACTTGGGAGCTAGTTTCTCTTCCTCTAGGAAGGAAATTGGTTCAATGCAAGTGGGTGTTTTGGACCAAGGTTTCTGTAGATGGAAGCAGAAGAAAATATAAGGCAATTATGGTGGTAAATTGTTTCTCCCAAGTCCGAGGTGTGGACTACCATGAGACTTTTGCACCAGTTGCAAAAATGGACTCCATTCACCTAGTTTTGGCAATTTCAGCATCTGAGCACTGGGAAGTGCATCATATGGATGTGAAGTCAGCCTTTCTACATGGATATATTCATGAGGAGATATAAATGAAGTATCCTAAGGGATACATTTCTGATCCATCTTTGTTTTGCAAGCTAAAGAGGTCACTATACGGGTTAAAACAGGCCCCAAGAGAGTGGCATTCCAAGATGGATGCCTTCCTTCTCTCGCAAAACTTCCAGAGGTGTAGATCAGATCTAAATGTGTATATACAGTAGTATAATGGTCATTTGATTATTATTGTTTTATATTTTTATGACTTACTGATCATAGGTAGCACAATTGCTTCTATTTCAGTCATCAAAACTGCTCTCCACAGTGCATTTGAAATGAGCGATTTGGGGCTCTTAAAACAATTTTTGGGGCTCGAAATTGAGCAAAATTATGATGGGATAATGGTCACTCAATCTGAATACATATCAGACCTGTTATTAAAGTTTAACATGGATGAATGTAGAGCTGCTCCATTCCCATTTATTTCAAGGATCAGCCTTGAAGAAGGAAAAAGAACACCTCCCACGGACTACACTATTTATCGATAGCTGATTGGTAGCTTGTTGTACTTGACTCATTCTCGGACTGATATCTATTATGTGGTGAATTATGTATCAAGATACATGCAGCATCCCCATGATATTCATTGCAATGCAGCCAAGAGGATCCTCAAGTACATTTAGGAAACCAGGACCTACGACATTCACTATGTTGTAGACTTCGAGCTAGAGCTGGTTGGATACACAGATTCAGATTGGGAAGGTGATTCTATTGATCAAAAGTCAACTTCTAGATATGTCTTCATGTTTGGTGGTGGCCCCATTTTCTAGTCTAAAAGTAGGCCACCATAGCATTGTTTTCAATAGAGGTCGAGTATCGAGGAGCGGCGAATGCTTGCATCCAAGCTGTTTGGTTGCAAGGAATTCTTTAAAAGTTTGATCTTTGTAGTACTTTGTCCACTATCCTCTTTTGTGACAATCAAAGTGCTATTAATATATCCACGGATCCAGTTACCAGGAAGAGGACCAAGCATGTAGAGATACACATGCACTATATCAGGGATCTAGTGCATGACAGGACCATCATTCTGCAATATTGCCTGGCTAATGAGCAGATTGCAGACATCTTCACCAAGAGATTTTTAGAAAATAAGTTCACTTACCTCTCTTCACTATTGG